>LBNU01032657.1:8379-46769 GCA_014162995.1 Artemisia annua
AAAAACTCTCTGGCCCGTCATGAGTAACTTCCAATTTCTTCACTTCATTTGTTCCTGACGTCGTCACGTTGAAGCTTGTGACGCCGTCACCTTCTGTGCACTTTAGGGTCTTTTGAGATTTTGTTGTTTTCCGCACTTTTTCACTCCGAAAACGCCCGAAAATGTTTCTTTTGTGATTTTCTCCTCAAAAGTACCTAAAATGAGAAAAGAAACGACTTTGGGTGAAATCCGATCAAATAATATACGAATTAGGACTCAAACTGACCCCTAAAAATGTAACATTTTTCGTCTCATCAACGTTCAAGCTTGTTACACAAAGGAGGTTATCCAGTTTTCTTAAGCCTAACGCGAGTCAATCAACCAAACAATAAACAACTCACCAACAATCAATAACTAGGTTTTATTAGATCTAAGAAAACACTAAATAACCTAAGCTATCATGTTAATGTAAAGAAAAGATAAACAATTAATCAAACAACACAAAGACATATTGAATGATTAACGGAAAACTTATCTTCAATTGAACATGGAAGAAAAGAGGGTTTGAGAACCCTAAAATAGCTGTAAAATTTAGACTAGGGTTTATGTCTCCAAAGTTGTACACTAATGAATGAAAAACCAAAAACTATACATAGATTTACAAACCTGACGGCGTCAGGTTATAAGTCCTGACGTCGTCAGAACGCCGCTTCTAGGGTTTCGTCTTGTGGAAGATTGCCTTCTGACGTCGTCACATACAAAATCTTCTGGGCCATCTCTCTTTAAGTTATAACCAGACGGCCTACTTCCAAATACACCAGACGCCGTCAGGTGTAAATCTTCAAAGGGTTCTCTGGAGCATCACGTGTAATATTTTCCAGCTCTTTGATCTTCAAGTGACGACGTCAGCTAGTAATGCCTGACAGGTTTTCTTGACCTTGTCGTTTTCTTCACTTTTGAGCCCAAAAAGTCCTAAATGCTCCATTTTCATAATTCACGTCCCAAGTACCTAAAATGAGAAAAGGAACGATTTGAGGCAATATTTGATCATATATTTACGATTTAAGGCTTAAATGACCCCTTAAAAGCGTAACAAATAAATCTTTATCATCAATGATCGTCTTGACAACCTCTATACATTTAAGAACATGGTGGTCTCCCACCTTCAAGAGGCAATGCAACTTCAAACCACCTTGCTCTCCTCCATTGTAGCTCCACAAAACTCCTACCAACAACCAACCAATGTTCCACCACCACCACCATCAATAAATGAACCTTCCCTACCACATCCTCGCCATGATTGTTCTCATTGTGAGAGAACGACAAGGATAAGTGAAAGGATCAAAATCATGGTTCACCAACTCCAAGATGAAACACGATTCATCCTTCAACATATCCTCGAGCGTCTCAATGCTCTTACTCATCCCGCACAACCATAGAGTTTCTTAGGAGGAACCAATAACTCAGGACTTTCTAAATTAGGGTCTTTATTTTCTTTTATAGATGTATGATTTTTATTTTCTAGTTATTTTTTCCTTTTTGCATTTTCTTTTATTAGTAGGACTTTGTATTTTTTTGTCCCATCATTTTGAATCTAGACAAATGAATTTTACTTGAAATGAATGATGTTCTACTATATGATGTGTGTTGATATTCTACATTGTTGGTTTTATTTTTCATATTAGTGGTTGTGATATTGTTGGTTGTCACACTCATATTCTATTTTGTTGGTTGTAACTTTCTTTTTGTACATTTCATGCTTGTTATTTCAACACTAACCTCTATTTTGTAGATTCAAAATCCATGTATCTTATATTTGGCACCCCAACTAGGGTGAGTAATGACCAAGGGGGAGCGATTCAAGCTTGCACTACGTTCCGCTACGCTACTCTTCTTTTTGTTTCGACAAAAAGGGGGAGAAACATATTAAACTCCAAAACACAACTTTTTGCAAATCCATCTTATACATGAAATTAAAAGTTGCACTAAACAAGTTTAATATATATTTTTAAAAGACTTACACTTTAATTAACACATTGCTTAACAATAAATTTTATGTTTTGTCCTCAACAAAAAGGGGGAGATTGTTGATACAATATCGCCTAAAAACGTTATTTATATTTTACGATCTTTGCTAAATTTTGTTAACGACAAATTGTAAACTTTATTTTTAGCAATACATAAATATGGTTAAAGTCTTTTACTTATAAACTTTTATTACAAACTAAACATCACTTTAGTTACATATACAGTTTACAAACATACGTTTTCATATTCTAAAAATCAAAAATGTTCTATGACATCATGGCATGCATCATTTGAAAATCTTTGAAAGATTTTGAGATCTTTAGTTGATATGGAAATCTTTGATAGATATGGAAAATATTTTGTTTAGATCTTTACTCAAGAATCCATGGAAGATTTGGTGAATATTTTGGTTAGATTTGTAGAAAGATCTTGAGGATTTGTCTATCAGACTCAGACTCAGACCTGGCGGAACCAAAATCTACAATGGACGGAACCCTCCAAAGGGTTCCGCCCCATCCGTGGCTTGCTGTTTTGCCTATAAATAGCAAGCCACACCAAGTTGTTTCCATCACTTACAATCATACATTATCATATATACTCTCATTTCTTATATCTAACTCATTCACATTTCATTTTAGTGAGATTCTTTTGTAGCAAGAAGATCACAACTTCATTCGAAAGACTTACAAGTTTCAATATTGAGTTGCAAGTCTTGTTTGTTTATCATTGTGTGAATTCTAGTTATTCATAAAACCATTGATTGTATTTCTTCAGTAGTGATCAGTTAGTATTTTAGTCCTTAAAATACATAGAGTGACAGGAGTGGTTGTACCCTTGTAAAAGAACTATACATCTAGCTTTGGTCGGTAATCTTGTGTAAGCAACGTGTAAGGTTTTCTCCGCCGGTTAAAGGAGCTTGTTGACTAGTGAAGGATACTCTCGAGTTGGATACTCGGGGAGTGGAGTAGGGCAAGGAAAAAGAGTCCTTGTATACCCAACCACTATAAATATCCGTGTTGTGGTTTGATCGTTTCGTTCTTTACTTGCACTTTACTTACTGTTTTATTATTTGCAATTGTTGATCTCACGTATAGTTTTTAAAGCAAATTAAATTTAAAGACGGTAAAACTATTCAACCCCCCTTCTAGTTTTCCACAGGGGCTACAAAAGCAACTAAATCCAATTTTAACCTTTTGCCCCTTTCGGGGAGTTTTAAAGACTTCATCTATTCTTTTCTTTGCATATGTTGGGTTTGATGGGGTGGCCTCCTTAGGTGAAGAAACCAAGAGAATCCAGCTCGGGATATACCGATTGGTCTAGTTGGTTCCATGATGACTGTCATTACGATTTATTCAGTTTTAGAAACCGTATTATGCTTAATGCAACTATTTAGCCAACTCGACCGAGATGCACCCTTCACAATCGTGTTCCAAGCTGCAGGAATGAATTGGGCTAAGTATATAGTCGCATTAGGTGCGTTAATGGGTATGACTAGGGTTCTGTTAGCTATTATTATCGGTCAAGCTCTTTATTTCACTCATATTTCTAGAATCCACTTGGCTCCACCCATTCTTGCCGTGATTCATAAAAACTATGGAACACCAATGGATGCTACCATCATCATGACTGCAGCAAATTGTCTAGTTGCATTCTTTACAAGCCTCGACATTTTAGCTAACCTTCTCTTAATTTCAATGCTCTTCATTTTCTCACTAGTGGATATTCGGTTGCTAGTGAGACGATACTATGCAACAGGAGAAACATCAGTTCAAGACAGAAATAAACTGATCTTGTTACTATGTTCGATCATTTCATCAGCTATTGGACTATTAATACTTTGGTCATTAGATGTGAAGTTTTGGGTTTGGTATGCATTATGGGTGGTGTTTAGTTTTTGGCAACACATGGTCTTCAGTTGATGGTGAAGCAAGCAAGGAAGCCAAAGCTGTGGGGTGTGCAGTTGGTCCCATGGTTACCATTGGCTAGTGTTGGTATTAACGTGTTTATTATGTGTTCGATTGATGGTGCGTCCTTTTTGAGGTTTTTGGGTTGGAGTAGTTTGTTGCTTGTTTACTATTTATTAATCGGATTGCATGCTTCTTATAATGCATCAAAGGATGGCATGAAGGTTAGGGTTACTAGTGGAGTGTCGATGACATCAGAAGCTATGGAACAAGGGGAAATAACACCTGCCAGAAAATAAGTTCTGGAATTGATAGTTTTCGCATTAGTATCTATGTGCACTATATATTTATGTTACTGTTTATTTTAGTTGCTAGTAGTATTGATGACCGTAAGGTGTCCCTTGACTGCAATATAAGTAATGCAGATTCAGTTATCCAATTATGTTCCAATTTGGGTCAACAATCAGTTAGATAACATGTACGTAAAATGGGTGGTCCAAGCAAATAAAATAAAGGAGGTGATTTACATACTCTCTTAATTGATTGATACACTCTAATTTAGAGCGTTTTGACATTTATACCCTCACTTCACTTTTACTCATTTTCACACTGCAATGGTATAAATGTCAAGACACACTAAATTATAGTGCGCCAATCAATTTGAAGAGACTGTTGGTTGTCACACTCATATTCTATTTTGTTGGTTGTAACTTTCTTTTTGTACATTTCATGCTTGTTATTTCAACACTAACCTCTATTTTGTAGATTCAAAATCCATGTATCTTATACTTGGCACCCCAACTACGGTGAGTAATGACCAAGGGGGAGCGATTCAAGCTTGCACTACGTTCTGCTACGCTACTCTTCTTTTTGTTTCGACAAAAAGGGGGGGAGAAACATATTAAACTCCAAAACACAACTTTTTGCAAATCCATCTTATACATGAAATTAAAAGTTGCACTAAACAAGTTTAATATATATTTTTAAAAGACTTACACTTTAATTAACTCATTGCTTAACAATAAATTTTATGTTTTGTCCTCAACAAAAAGGGGGAGATTGTTAATACAATATCGCCTAAAAACGTTATTTATATTTTACGATCTTTGCTAAATTTTGTTAACGACAAATTGTAAACTTTATTTTTAGCAATACATAAATATGGTTAAAGTCTTTTACTTATAAACTTTTATTACAAACTAAACATCACTTTAGTTACATATACATTTTACAAACATACGTTTTCATATTCTAAAAATCAGAAATGTTCTATGACATCATGGCATGCTTCATTTGAAAATCTTTGAAAGATTTTGAGATCTTTAGTTGATATGGAAATCTTTGATAGATATGGAAAATATTTTGTTTAGATCTTTACTCAAGAATCCATGGAAGATTTGGTGAATATTTTGGTTAGATTTGTAGAAAGATTTTGAGGATTTGTCTATCAGACTTGGCGGAACCAAAGTCTACAACGGACGGAACCCTCCAAAGGGTTCCGCCCCATCCGTGGCTTGCTGTTTTGCCTATAAATAGCAAGCCACACCAAGTTGTTTCCATCACTTACAATCATACATTATCATACATACTCTCATTTCTTATATCTAACTCATTCACATTTCATTTTAGTGAGATTCTTTTGTAGCAAGAAGATCACAACTTCATTCGAAAGACTTACAAGTTTCAACATTGAGTTGCAAATCTTGTTTGTTTATCATTGTGTAAATTCTAGTTATTCATAAAACCATTGATTGTATTTCTTCAGTAGTGATCAGTTAGTATTTTAGTCCTTAAAATACATAGAGTGACAGGAGTAGTTGTACCCTTGTAAAAGAACTATACATCTAGCTTTGGTCGGTAATCTTGTGTAAGCGACGTGTAAGGTTTTCTCCACCGGTTAAAGGAGCTTGTTGACTAGTGAAGGATACTCTCGAGTTGGATACTCGGGGAGTGGAGTAGGCCAAGGAAAAAGAGTCCTTGTATACCCAACCACTATAAACATCCGTGTTGTGGTTTGATCGTTTTTTTTTTACTTGCACTTTACTTACTGTTTTATTATTTGCAATTGTTGATCTCACGTATAGTTTTCAAAGCAAATTAAATTTAAAGACGGTAAAACTATTCAACCCCCTTCTAGTTTTCCACAGGGGCTACAAAAGCAACTAAATCCAATTTTACACCTTTTGCCCCTTTCGGGGAGTTTTAAAGGCTTCATCTGTTCTTTTCTTTGCATATGTTGGGTTTGATGGGGTGGCCTCCTTAGGTAAAGAAACCAAGAGAATCCAGCTCGGGATATACCGATTGGTCTAGTTGGTTCCATGATGACTGTCGTTACGATTTATTCAGTTTTAGAAACCGTATTATGCTTAATGCAACTATTTAGCCAACTCGACCGAGATGCACCCTTCACAATCGTGTTCCAAGCTGCAGGAATGAATTGGGCTAAGTATATAGTCGCATTAGGTGCGTTAATGGGTATGACTGGGTTCTGTTAGCTATTATTATCGGTCAAGCTCTTTATTTCACTCATATTTCTGGAATCCACTTGGCTCTACCCATTCTTGCCGTGATTCATAAAAACTATGGAACACCAATGAATGCTACCATCATCATGACTGCAGCAAATTGTCTAGTCGCATTCTTTACAAGCCTCGACATTTTAGCTAACCTTCTCTTAATTTCAATGCTCTTCATTTTCTCACTAGTGGATATTCGGTTGCTAGTGAGACGATACTATGCAACAGGAGAAACATCAGTTCAAGACAGAAATAAACTGATCTTGTTACTATGTTCGATCATTTCATCAGCTATTGGACTATTAATACTTTGGTCATTAGATGTGAAGTTTTGGGTTTGGTATGCGATTATGGGTGGTGTTTAGTTTTTGGCAACACTTGGTCTTCAGTTGATGGTGAAGCAAGAAAGGAAGCCAAAGCTGTGGGGTGTGCAGTTGGTCCCATGGTTACCATTGCCTAGTGTTGGTATTAACGTGTTTATTATGTGTTCGATTGATGGTGCGTCCTTTTTGAGGTTTTTGGGTTGGAGTAGTTTGTTGCTTGTTTACTATTTATTAATTGGATTGCATGCTTCTTATAATGCATCAAAGGATGGCATGAAGGTTGGGGTTACTAGTGGAGTGTCGATGACATCAGAAGCTATGGAACAAGGGGAAATAACACCTGCCAGAAAATGTTTATTTTAGTTGCTAGTAGTATTGATGACCGTAAGGTGTCCCTTGACTGCAATATAAGTAATGTAGATTCAGTCATCCAATTATGTTCCAATTTGGGTCAACAAACGGTTAGATAACATGTACGTAAAATGGGTGGTCCAAGCAAATAAAATAAAGGAGGTGATTTACACACTCTCTTAATTGATTGATACACTCTAATTTAGAGTGTTTTAACATTTATACCCTCACTTCACTTTTACTCATTTTCACACTGTAATTGTATAAATGTCAAGACACACTAAATTATAGTGCGCCAATCAATTTAAAGAATGTGCAAATCACCTCCCATAAAATAAAGTTACAGATAATGTGTTTTAGTTCATAAATAAGTTATCATGGATCTGTAACAAATGAGAAGAAATAAAATGATTACCGCAAAAAAGATATTGTAAATAAGAGGTGCGTTAAGATTTAAAAAAAAAAAAAACAATTGATGATGGTGGTTGTAGAGGTGTTCATCGGTTTGGTTATCGGGTTGTTCAGTTTATTCGGTTAAGTTAGTTTGGTTAATCTTTTTTCTCTGAATAACTGAAAACCGAACCAAACCGAACCGAATAACCAAAAACCGAACTGAATAACCCGAATTACATAATTTTAACTATTTATCCATTTGTTTATATAGAGTTTTAGCGCAAAAACATTTTCAAGCTTAAAAAATGTTATATTTATAGTATGAAAGAGTTTTAATATCTTCTTTATATATATATATATATAAATATATAAAAAATGTATATATTTATTTGAATTCGGTTTCGGTTTAGATTACCAAAATCATAACCGAACCGAAAACTGAATATTTAATTCGGTCCGATTCGGTTTTGGCCAATTGGGTTATGCTACAAGTTCTTTCGGTTCGGTTTCGATTTATTCGGGTATTACGCAAACAATGAACACCCCTAGATGGTTGTGTGGTTGGTGGTGGTGGTGGTGGTGGTGGTGGTCATGTGATGGTAGAGGGTGGTGTTGTAATTGGGAACTTAAAATAGAATCAAGAGAAAACTGCAAAAAATGTCGTTGCAAAAAATGTCTGCGTAGTATGCGAGGGTAAAATTGTCATTTCATATGGCCTTTGACTTTGACTAACGAGGATATTTAACGCTCGTTAGTCAAAAGACACGATTTGCACAAAGTGAAAACCACACGGACATTGTTTTGCCAAATTGAAAACCACATGGACATTTTTCTCAAAAATGGCAAATTACATGGACAATTTTTCGAGTTTACCCTAAAAAAAGCTATACCAAGTTATGATTATTATTATTATTATTATTATTATTATTATTATTATTATTATTATTATTATTATTATTACGACGACAATTTTAGCTATCTCAAAACATTTACAACACAAAGTTATCAGTTTCTCACTCAACACGTGATACGATTAGAACACAAACCCTATAATTAAATTTTAATTATTATATAATGAGTATTTTCTTTCGGGTTATGCTACATCCACATAAAATCCCCACAAAAAACTCCCACTCGCTGACATGTCAGCGGGTGATTGGTTTTTTGTGGGATGTGGATCCCACAGGATCCCACTAAAAACAATCACCCGCTGACACGTCAGCGAGTGAGAGTCTTTTGTGGGGATTTTATGTGGATGTAGCAAAATCAATGTTCTAAAAGGCGTGAGGCGTGGCGTGGCCACGCCTCAAGCCTTACGCGCCTTTGCGAAGCCTTGGCGTTTCTTAAGGCGTGCTTAAGGCGGCAACAAAATATTTATAAATTTATGTATTTATAATTTTATATCATTTTATAAGAGCAATTTCAAATACTAAAGCCCAAATCCCAAATAGCCAGGCCCAAATACGAGGTCCAAGTAGGAATTAAGTTTTGAAATTACGAGGCCGAAGAAAGAAATAACCCAAATACTTGAAATTCAAGCCCAAATCCATAAATCCCCTAAATGCTTCAAAAAATGGCGCCACGCCTTACCAAAAAGGCGCGCCTTTGCACGCCGTTTCACGCCTTATTCCACGCCTTTTCACACGACGCCTAGACCTCACGCCTTGGTCCATTTAGTGGCGCCGAGGCCACGCCTCGCGCTTTGGCGACGCTTTGACGGCGCCTTGGCGCGCATTTTAGAACACTGAGCAAAATCCCTTTCTTTTTACGCTCGAAAAACTGACCCGAACTAAAATTGGTAAAAAAAACACTTACGTCACTATACAAGAAGATAGTGTTGGAGGTTCAAAAAAAGAAAAGTATGTCGGTTGTTGATAACATCTCCTGCTGCGGTTTAAGGTTTCCGCCAAAACCAAGAATAATAGGAGTAACTTGTAGTTCTAGGGTCAGTTGTCTCCATTCATCAACTACTACCTTAACCAACATTCGTAATTCTGGTGTCATTGCTTGTCTTCGCGCCAAAAGGTTTTTTTTTTTTTTTTTTTTTTTTTTTTTTTTTTTTTTTACATTCTGTCTGGTGGTCTGATTGTTATTATTTTTGGTTGAATTAGTGCGGATGTCGCGTTGGAAGCTGCTCGAGCTGCGATAACTGGCGGAATCTCTGTTGTTAGTAACTCTATCTACTTGTTCCGCTTTTCTTGTTTAACTATTTCTTTTTTCATTTAATTATATATTTATAAAAGTATCTTACTGAAACATAGGATTAGCTACCTACTACTCGTTCCCTCCCAATTTAAGTGTTCACATTTCTAATTTGGATTGTAACCTCACTAGGTAAACATCTTGGGGGAAGGGTTTGGAAATGGCCATGGGATACCTTGGTTAGGCCCCGCGACTGGCCCTCTCCAAGAGGATAACATCATCTGTTAACAAACTATGTTTTTTTAAGCATGTGGTTACTGTATATGTTCCAAATTGTTATGCTGGTGGAAGGCATAAGGCTTTTGCTTTTTCATATATTTGGATTGATGCATAGTTAGCAGAGCTGCAAATTTGATTCACACGTTTAATGACTTTGTTTGATTGATTTCTGGACACGCTTTCCCACTTAAATATTTTAGATCTATTATTATTGTACTCAGACTAGGTCATAATAATACATATGCCAGCTTCAGATGTCTTGCGACAGTAGGACTGAAGTGAGCAATACGCCTTATAGTTCTATTGTTTAATCCTAGAAATTATTCAGTCGTCCTCTTTTTATAAGTGTGGTTTTATGAATAATANAGGAACTTAAAATAGAATCAAGAGAAAACTGCAAAAAATGTCGTTGCAAAAAATGTCCGTGTAGTATGCGAGGGTAAAATTGTCATTTCATATGGCCTTTGACTTTGACTAACGAGGATATTTAACGCTCGTTAGTCAAAAGACACGATTTGCACAAAGTGGAAACCACACGGACATTGCTTTGCCAAATTGAAAACCACATGGACATTTTTCGCAAAAATGGCAAATTACATGGACAATTTTTCGAGTTTACCCTAAAAAAAGCTATACTAAGTTATGATTATTATTATTATTATTACGACGACAATTTTAGCTATCTCAAAATATTTACAACACAAAGTTATCAGTTTCTCACTCAACACGTGATACGATTAGAACACAAACCCTATAATTAAATTTTAATTATTATATAACGAGTATTTTCTTTTTACGCTCGAAAAACTGACCCGAACTAAAATTGGTAAAAAAACACTTACTTCACTATACAAGAAGATAGTGTTTGGAGGTTCAAAAAAAGAAAAGTATGTCGGTTGTTGATAACATCTCCTGCTGCGGTTTAAGGTTTCCGCCAAAACCAAGAATAATAACTTGTAGTTCTAGGGTCAGCTGTCTCCATTCATCAACTACTACCTTAACCAACATTCGTAATTCTGGTGTCATTGCTTGTCTTCGCGCCAAAAGGTATTCTTATCTATGACTTGTTTTTTTAATAATATCCTGTCATTTCCTGTCTTGTTTTATTATTGTTGTTGTTGATTGAATTATTTTTAGTGCGGATGTCGCGTTGGAAGCTGCCCGGGCTGCGATAACTGGCGGAATCTCTGTTGTTAGTAACTCTATCTACTTGTTTTTTCTTTTTTTCATTTAATTATATATTTATAAAAGTATTTTACTGAAACATAGGATTAGCCACCTACTACTCCTTCCGTCCCAATTTAAGTGTTCACATTTCTAATTTGGATTGTAACCTCACTAGGTAAACATCATCTGTTAACAAACTATGTTTTTTTTAAGCCTGTGGTTACTGTATATGTTCCAAATTGTTATGCTGGTGGAAGTCATAAGGCTTTTGCTTTTTCATATATTTGGATTTATGCATAGTTAGCAGAGCTGCAAATTTGATTCACACGTTTAATGACTTTGTTTGATTGATTGCTGGACACGCTTTCCCACTTAAATATTTTGGATCTATTATTATTGTACTCAGACTAGGGCATAATAATACATATGCCAGCTTCAGATGTCTTGCGACAGTAGGACTGAAGTGAGCAACACGCCTTATAGTTCTATTGTTTAATCCTAGAAAGTATTCAGTCGTCCTCTTTTTATAAGTGTGGTTTTATGAATAATATGTTTTATAGGCGTATATTAAACTTGCAACCATTAATCACAGGATGTAGTTTTGGTATGTCATATTACATATGTAGTTTTGGGGACCAAAACCTTATGATGTTGTAGTTATTATCTTTTGACGTCCTGGCAATGTTTGTTGAATCGCAGCTGGAGATCGTGGTTTCTACCTCAGGTGTGTTTGAGGTTGTTTAACATCAGTTAACTTTTTCTAAACTTATGCATTTTCTGCATTGATAGTTAATGGTCTTGCAAGCTGATATGCTTCCGCTTGTATATTGGATAGGTATTACATCAGCTGGTGCAGGATTTTCCAACCACAACTCTAGGAGTAAGTGTTTCATAATTATCACTTGACGGGTGGTAATTATCCAAATAAAGTCTGTCACTGCTTAGTAATAGTCAAGTTAGTGTACTTATTTGTCAAGGATAAAATTTTGTCCTATCTTATGCTCTATTGTGTTCCAGGTTGGCACCGTTTTGAATCCCGGGGATGCCCAAAAAGCCAAAAATGCTGGAGCAAAGTTCATCATGAGTCCTGCAATTGTAAAGGCATGATAAAGAGTCGTATATTCATTTTTCTTGCTTACAGAACCTGAAAAGAGTTCATCTCTTCCACATACCTCTTTTACTTGATTTTTCTTACCAAAAAGATATATTTTCCACAGTTTCATATACATAAGACACGTTTGCTACATATATAGTATTATACTATTTTCATATAAATTTATTTCATAGATTTGTATATAATTGGTCTGCAATATGACCATGTAAAATGTGTTTAAACAAACAATTTTTTGCAGGACATTCTGGATCAAGACAGTGAAGACTTGCTATATATACCTGGTGTGATGACCCCAACAGAAGTATGTAATTATATCTACTTAATAATTGTTCTAACGTACCGTAAGAGTAAGGTAGTTTTTATTGCTTGAATCAAGTCAAATGGCAAAATTGTATATTATGTTTCTTGAATACCTACACACTTGTTTCTTCGGTACCTTTTGCATCAGTTATTAGTTAAATTTTGTTTTCTGTGTAGTATTAAGTTTGAATTCTTCTCATGGGAATGAAGTTTTATTTTACAGATACTGTCGTCATATAATGCTGGTGCCAAAATAGTGAAGGTAAGATGATCATATGACGTTGACTTTGACTTATATTTCAAGGTCTGGTTTTCAAAATTTTTAAATTGTTAGAATAGAAGTATAGAAGTCTTATAAAAAGTTACAAATAAAAGTTTTGAGAGAAGTTTAGTTGGAAGATTGTTACGGCATTTGACTATTCCTACCTAAACCAAGTAAATTACTTTCGTATCATCCAAGCTTGAAATATCAATGTGGCACTAACGCTTCTGCATTTTTTGGGTGTGATAGGTATATCCTGTTTCAGCAGTTGGTGGTGTTCAATACATAGCAACTCTGAAGAAGCCTTTTCCTCATATACCCTTAGTTGCATCACAAGGAATAACAATAGGTAGGTTATGTATATAGATAGCAGTTTGAGCCATTTGTTTATGAACGAGTCGATTTGGATTCTGCTTTTTTGAACGGGTCAAATGAGTAAGATGAGACTAAATAAAGAACGGGTCAAATGGGATGTGCTATGTAGGTTAAAAGTCACCAAAGTGTGTTTTTATTCCATATGTGCTGATGTGCATACAACCTTCTAACCCATTAGAAAACAACAAAAGTGCTTGCTGGCAATCGAGCCCGACCTGCCCTAAAATTGACAGGTTTCGACCCGAATCCATTCTGACCCATTACCCAACTCGCCCATCTTGCCTCATTCAGCAAATTATGACCCTGCTTCCTGTTAGCTTAACAACTACATTATAGTGGATATATAAACAGAACATGCTGGTCCCCAGTAAATTTTTAATTTGAGTTATAAGAATCAAAAAGAGATGACATAACTAGTTGGTTGATGGCATTCTTATTTTATAGATTTAGTGGGTGAATACATTGCTCATGGAGCATCATCGGTGGTGCTTTCTGATGCTATTTTTGACAAAGAGGCGATGGCTCAAAGAAACTTCAGTGCAGTACATCAACTTGCCCGACTTGCAGCTTCAAAAGGATATGAAGCTGTGGAAAGGTAGTCACTTTTTCATTTACTAGCTTGTTTGATTTCAGAAGCTACACAATAGCTACGTATCATCACGGGAGACTTGCAAAAGTACGTTGCTGTTGTGTAGATTAAACCTTTTTATTAACTTATGCAACATATCTAAGTGTTTAGTGACATGGAGGTGTCAAAATTGGCAGGTAACAGATGAAAACTGTTTTGGTACATGTTGAAACGCTCTGCCAAACTTGAAATAAAAAAAGTTTGTTAGTTGAGTAATAACCTAATTTTTAATAGATTGTTTCAGGAGGTTAAATGCTGTAAAAATCACTTTGGGAGATTTTCGACCCATTTGACCTGTTGCCATTTTAGCTAACTTTCTCTATGTTACATATTAACGAGTAAGAGGTAACATAACCCGAATAGACTTTCGTTAAGTTAATGGGTGAATGGTAAATGTTTCACTGTTAGAAGCGATCATAGAGCTTCATAGAGCTCCCTCTTTCTCTTTATCCGAGACACATAAACAGTTGTTATCTATAAAGTGTCCCATTACAGTAATTACATTAACTGTTCGTTTTCTCACCATAGTGTAAATTGTGGTAATCTTGTTATGTGTAGGAAGAGAAGCAACAACGCCGGCTAGTTTCTTGTCAGCATTTGTCTTTTGATCCTTACGATAAAACTGGTATGGGTTATTTTTCTTTTTTTCTTTGTTAGTAGTTTGTTACAAAATGCATATATGCGGGCCTATTGAAACTTTATTACATTAACCAGTTGAAACTTGAAACCACCATCTTAATCATTTACCTTTTCCATCTACCGAAAATGAATCCACCAGTTCTACCTCTCTGTATCTCTTAGATTATGTCGATTTACATTGTTTGGATTCACAATTTTCGTTTGAAAAAATATGTCATGACCTTTTTCAATCAACGAGCCTTGAATTCTTGTCATGTTTCAGTATATGGTATTAATTTGTTTTTTCATATTCTATTCGTGTTATTAATCTGTTTCCATCTAACATGTTGCAGATGCAATGCGAACAAGATAGCAGCACTGTACACTTTCATCTAGTCGGAATACCATGTAGGTTTAGTTAGATAAATGGTATTGATGCAAAAAAGCTCACGAAGTTTCACACATTTGTAGATTATAGAGATGTCACCTCTAGGATTTAAAAGGTTGTAAATATCATCTTATATAGTTTGTGGCATGAAATGCAAGTCTATATAAATCTTTAGCGGTTGGCAACTACTCACCTATGACAATGGTTTTAGTCACCTTGTAAAGTGTTGATATTTTGGCCTAGGGTTATCGTTTGGAGCACTTTTGCAGAGATTTAACTTTGTTATTGAAATTATGACAAAACATTTTTGTATAAAAACCACATGTAAGCATGAACTTGTGGAATTCTTTTAGACTTAACGTTTCTTGACGGACCTAGTCATCGATCACCAAGTTTTGCATGAGCTGAAGAGCCCTGCCTTGAAGGTTACGTTAGACTAGGAATAATGGTCACCAAACCCATTACCTCGACGTCAGCGTCATATCACCACTCAGCACAACATCATCGATCATGTCCACTTCGTAACCATTCGTCATCCTAAGAAATTACAAGTCAAACGATGACATTTTAAACAAAAAACGAACAAAACAGAACAAGAAACAGATGAAGTCGGGGAACTAACAGCTTTCTTAAGTCAGTTTCTTTGTGTGTGTCTGTGTGTTGAGAAGCCATAATTGTTTGTATCTTTAATATTAGTGAAATAAGTGTGGGTTTTTGCTGTTTTTGAATGGGGTTTTCTTAAGAGGGAGATAATAACCCTTGATGAAATGGTGCATTATTAAAATATGCAAAAGTTGATAACTATTCAATCTGGGTAAACTGCATAATGAATAAATTGGTCATGTAGTATGTTAGTTTCATTATTAATTATGTATAAAAATGTCAAAAATAACCACTTAATAGGTGATCAAGAGTTGATGGGATTTATGATGAATCACAAGAGAGTGGTGGTGGAATGTGACGACTCGTCAATAAGAGAGACAACGAGTGTTCATGTTATAGCGAGATGAGAAGTGTTGATAAACGTTGTGGGTGCAATTCAACGCAAGAGTTGGAAGGATTGAGTAATATTGTGTGGGTACATGACGACAAGTGCCAGGGATAAAAAGCGGGACTGATACAAATGTAACAAGACGCGCAAACCAGATTATATATAGACAATATTCCAGAGATGGGTCCACACGCTCAGCCGATATGATCTCTTTACATACATACACCAACAATATACATATATAGACTGGTTTAGGTGTAACAAAGTAGTACATTTATAATTCAAATAAAATTTAAAACGATATACAGCAAAATGAAGATTTGTGGGAGGATTGCAGTTGCAATACATTATATTAGATCATTAGTATCATGGGACATGCACAACGATGGGGCTTCTCACCTGATGAACTCCATCGTCCCATGTCAAAGCACCCGAAACAATTGGTTCATCTAGCACCCGTAAAATTGCTTGCACAGACAACTTAAAAGATAGTTTTTGCCCTATTTCTTTAAATTGAAGCACATCCGGCTCAACTACTATTTGTAAGCCACTAACATGAGGTTGAGTTATCATAGCTCTATATGTCGATGTTGCAGAACCAACGTTCGTAACTGTCCTATTGAAGCTAACACGTATGGGTTGTGAACGCAGTGCAGGAATGACAAAGGTTGGATAATTTAGCACCTTGGTTTGCTCCATGAGCTGAGAGCAGCTACTAGTGTTATCCCCAAAGATGCTAATGATATCTTCGGTGCTATAACCTTCTTGGCACAGAAAAGATACATAGTCGATCTCGCCAGCATCGTATACTAGACCAGGTCTCACAGCTTTCAGTGGATTAAGATATCCAGCTCCATATGCAAATTCCGCATCTGAGTTGACCAGGGTACTCATAGGAGAAGCTGCAGTCAATTTTATAATTACCATATATAAATCATCTTACCAACATTGTGTATATAAGTCTTTATGCCATGTATAGTTAACGCTGATAAGTTACCTGTTGTCATGAGAGCTGATTTAATGGCAGCAGGAGACCATGATGGGTTAAATGTTTTGATATATGCAGCTATACCGCTAACGTGTGGGCAGGCCATTGATGTCCCTGATATCATATTGAAAGGCACTACTCTGCTGTCTCCTTCTACTTGGGTAATTGGAGCCACGGGTGGCCATGCTGCTAGAATTTTTACCCCGGGAGCTGTTAAATCCGGCTGCAGCAAACGAAAACTGTTTATTGATCGAATATTGCTTATTTACTGAACGTGCTAGGACTTGGTCTTATATCACCTTACTGCAAAAGTTATCCACAGGTTTGAACTTTTAATGGTTTACCTTGAGGATACTTCTATGTATGGGATTTGGACCTCTTGATGAAAAAGAGGCTACATATGGTGCTGACGCATTCTTGACATCTTCACTCTTCATTATAACCGCGGTTGCATTTCTGAAGCAAAGTATCATGCTCATGAGTCTCCGAAATAAATAATTAGTGGTATTATTATGGAAAATCATGTTTATTTACCTTGTTGATCGTATGTATCGAGCAATACTTTTTGCTTGATCGGGTTTTACCACACTAACAGGAAAAGTATAAGAATTCATTAATTCGAAAAACGGTCCGGCGTATGTCATGATACACCCAACAGCGCCAGCCAACATTACACTTTCTCCGTTGTTACTCCCATCACATAATACTATTTTACCCTTTACTAAATTCTTGTCCAACGAGTCTTTGATGCACAACCTGATATATGTCCCATAAAATGCCCATAAAAAATCACCAAAGATTAACAATCAACGTACTTGATGTAACCAAATGAATGCTAAATAATTTTTAAGGAAAAATCATCTTTACCTCGATCTCGAGCTATTGAAACCAGCTGTGATATTCGGAGCATCTCCAGCATAAATTAAATGATACATTTTGTCAAGTTCAAAAGGATTTGTCGAAAATCCCTGAGATAAAAAGAAAAAGCATTAGTAAAATTTGTTAATTTTGATGTTAAAACACTATACTAATTATACCAAGATATTTTAAGGAAACTCTAAATTTAAGTATACAGTACTCACATTAATAACCAGACCGTTACCTAGTCTTACTGGAGTAATTAAATCTGTGTTTTTACTACCAGCAGCAACTGAAAGAACCCATGGAGCGATACTGCTTGTGGTCTGTGGACTCGGCCCATTGTTACTAGCAGATTGTACAGTCAATATCCCATTTTTCATTGCATGAAAGGCACCGATAGAAGAACTATCTTGAAAAATTTCCCTGGCAAATGCTGCGCCAGCTGAAACAGTTATTATGTCGACCCCATCAGCAATAGCCGCGTCAAAAGCTGACAATACATCAGCGTCTTGACAACCATTAGTCCAACATGCCTTATAGACTGAAATTCTGGCCCTTGGGACACCCCCTCGAGCTGTTCCCGTGTGGAGGCCTAGAAGATTTGCATTCCTGACTATGTTTCCGGCAGCCGTTGATGCCGTGTGGGTCCCATGACCATCAGAGTCTCTTGGTGATTGAAAGTCTTGAGGATCGTATCTTCCATCTGCCTTGAAGTATCGAGCTCCAATTATTTTGCTGTATTTGGATTTTCAATATTTTGTTACAAGTTGATCAGTGAAATAATAATATATGTAATAGCAAATTTAAGAATTGATTACTTGTTGCAAGAGAAATTTCCTTCACATATGCCCTTCCACTTAGGCGGAGGAGGACCATAACCCATGTCAGTGAAACTAGGTGATTCAGGCCAAATTCCGGTGTCAATAACTCCAATGATGATGTCACTTTCGGTCGTTGATCTGTTTACTGTAAGTGGGAACCCTAAGAAATCCCAGGAACTTGTTGTTGCCAATTTGTTGTTTCTGCTTGGAAACACGGAAACAACCCCATTCATCCCTATATATTAAATACTAATTAAGTTTAGGGTGAATTCAGATGAACAGGTTGTACAGTTATATTTGTGTTAAAAGTTTCAAACTATATTTGCATACCTTTAAATACTTTAACCTCTTCTTCGGTGAGTCTTGCTGAAAATCCGTGAAAGCTTTTAGTGTATCTTTGAAGTAAATGTTTTTCCGCGTCCCTGCAAAAATAAAGCGGTATACAAGAAATTAACAGGTTGGTTTTGTTTCTTAAAAGAACAGATTCTCTTAACGGCACTTGCATTAGAAGAACTAGTACCAGATAGAGATTAAAATGAAGTGACTAGTGACCTGCCAATAACTTGTTTTAGCATGCTCAAATGCAGTGAGGATGCAGAGGTATGATCTTGAGTGTTGTGGCCCATATAAACCACATATACCTGCATAAATATGCCAAGATCGAAAACTTTAGGCGACACATATATCACAGTCATTCTAAACACGGAACAGAAAACAATTATTAACATACATTTCTATTGTCATCAGGATCGGCCTGAATTGAACTGGCTGACAGAAGTAGCAAAACGCAGCATGAATAAATGAATGAGAGATGGTTTTTCATTATTGAATAATAGCTTAGCTTGACAAGTTCTTATTCAACACATTCATATATGTTATCTATATATATTAAACTGGTCTTGAATTGTTAGCATATAATGGTGGAAAAGGTCCATGCATGTATTTGAAACAGCAATATGCATATAGCTATATGGTCAATATATGTCATTTTCGTTTGATAAATTCTCATAATTTACGTGTTTAGTTTATTCTTTAAATAGAAAGGATTAGGACTGGTAATTATTTCTTATATCAATAGGGAAATACAGCAATATATTGGTAAGAAAACGTACGTACTAGCTAAGTAGCTAGCTAGAAATAGAAGCTGCACGCTTCGTTTTTCTCTTAAAAATTCATCTAACTGGAAAGTGTTTTTATTAAAAACAGTAGAAACCCATCTCAGAAGTTAGTAATCCAAAAGTAGTATGCTCGTAGCAACTTATGTGGATCGTATATTGTCACATAGAACAATATAAAAAAAATGCAGGGTTCAAATTTGTTCTGATATGACGAAGCCACAAAGGGAAATAATAATCGAAAATTCGAAATATGAATGCATAATTATCTATATCGTTTTAATGGTAATGGTAACTACTAACTGACTGCAAAAGAATGACTGCCTCACAAATATTATACACCATTCAGACATGTACAGTAGAATGAAAATATGTACCAGTCAAAAATATAAAAGAGCAAGAAAATTATATTAATTTCATGGCGATATTATAATGAAGTGATGTTTATAAAAATTGATACAATGTTTCTTTATTTTTATACTTTAATTATCAATCATATACATTGGTCCAACTGTTTAATTAGGTGCAACCATTAGAAAAAGTACTTTTGATTCCAGGTACAAAATCATATTTGGCACCTTCAAAATGAGATCATCTTATTCTTGTATATGTTCAGGTAAAATAAAAGATTTATTCGGGTTATCTCCTTTTTGGCGGGTGAGACTGTTAAGGGTTTTTTTATTTATTATTATTATTATTATTTTTCTCTGAACCATGGTTTTCTACCTTTTGGCCGACTAATCCATGGGGTTTGAACCCACCGCCACACAAAAAATATGATCAACATTTATTTCTTAAATCTATATAAAATGGTAAATACCCGAGACAAAAAGTATGGTTGCGAAGTATATATGGATAATGATTAAAAAGTGGTGGGGCATTGGCGAATATCCAAGACAACTTCATGATCTTTGTCATGGAGCCATTAAGTTCCCCTTGAAACATTGACAAAGGTCTGTTTTGATGTTGTCATTTGCACAACCACTTGGATTGTTTGGAGATATCGTGATAGAGTTTGTTTTGATCCGAAGCCACCACGTAAAGACACTCTAATAGAAGAGATAAAGATCTAATCTCATTCATGGATTTGTCACCGGAATAAGAGTTTAAGCCCTACTTGGCTAGCCTGGTTAACTGATCCAGTTTTGTAGTGCTTTATTTTTTTTCTAACTTCTTGCTAGATATTTTTCTAATAAAATTTATGCTGTTAAAAAAATATATATTTATAAAATGGTAAATGGGGCAACTTCCTTTGACTGATGTGAGTGCATCGTTCTAGCCTCATTATGGTTACTCCCTTCATTATGAATTAGAACACAAAAACCAATAAAATAGATTATCTTGTCTTTAAGTAGTAGAAGATATTTATATATTAATTTCATGTTGATCGAAGAGTTCTTTGACATAGTTGATCAATAGGTGAGAAATTGAGAATCATTCAAATATGTAACTCATTTACATAAAGTAGTCTAAATCACCAATCAATTCAACAACTACTTCGGACCACACAACATTACTACTATCAAACTTCATCACCAATTACTGGCCTACACCTTTTAAACTGATTTGGGCCCCTTGTGCTTCGTTGTTGCGGTCCATTCCACCGTGCACCCTTCTGTTAGTTTTAAATCAAAACTTCAGCACCTCAAATCTTCCATCAAGATAAGGCGCTCAGATATTCATTCTGTCCAGTCTGCTGCAACAGTCAAGTTATGTGGAAAACTTGATGACCTCGGGTCCTCTTACACCCACTTATATGGGTTTCATGTCTTAGATGGGTCTGGGTCTAGATGGGTCTTTTAGGATGATGGGTCTAAACAGGTCTGGGTCAAATGGGTCTTAGGTCGGGTCGGGTTTTTTTTGGTTTTTTTAACATTTTTTTTATCATAAAATTCTCGTTAACAAAGACAAATACTATTCAACATCATTTTTTTTGAACGGAAACAAGTATTTACATATAAAAGAGAAGAATCTACAAAGTTACATGGGTCAAAAACACGAAAGTGTCACACAATCATAACCGATCAATATTGTGTTGCCAGGACTAATAGCACATTCAGTACAATGGACAAAAGTAAACACGAACCCAACTCGTGTGTTCTGTAGGCAGGTGAGCATATCAGACACATAAATGAAAACAATAAAGTTATTGAGCACCATCATCCATAGATACGACAAAACCAGTGACAACTCAAAGGACCAGTACCGTAAGCTTCTCACTAAAACATTAGGGATCATTTCTAGCATGGAGATAATGAACTTTACATAAAATAAAAGTTTAGAGAAACAGCAAATGCACGAAACATTAACAATCCATGTTGCCAAAGGTCTTCTCACTGCTGTAGCACATGTACAAGAAACCATCTTCATCCTTAAATGATTCATAAACCGACTCTATCAAGCTAGCTGCAAAACCATTCGTTAAAATAATTAGCAAGTCAGTCGCCAACTAGTTGATGAATTAGATAACACGTCATTATAATAAAATCAATTATCTTGTCTTTAAGTAGTAAAAGATATTTATATACTAATTTATGTTGAAGAGTTCTTTGACATAGTTGATTAATAGGTGAGAAACTGAGAATCATGCAAATATGTAACTCATTTGAATGATACAAGTCTAATAAATTTGAATGGTATAGTCTAAATAACATCAACAACTAATATTATTCATTAAGTCTAGATTATTAGTTATACTTACTGGTCACTTAAACCACCAAAACCACAGTCGTCACCACCTTCAATTCGTTGTCGTGGCCTCAGTTCAGTAGTCTTCCAAGATTCCGTCTCTACTTACCAGGATTAATGTACGAGCTGGCACATGCCTTTCGAACCAGAGTTTGAAAACAGAGTTTTTTCTAATCCTATTAATTTATTCACTTAATTCATTTTGCTGTTCAACATGGTCAAATACATACAATCCCAATCTTTCTTTCGGATCATTGGCAGATCAAGGAAACCTGATTTAATTAGGTCTATGTGTAGCATGTATGTTCTTATAATTATCATTGGCATTGTGTTGCTCCATGATAGTTTTTTAGGGAATAATTAAGTTAACATACATAATCAAGATGGTGTGGCAACGTGTAATGTACGATATGAGCTAATAGTCTCGAATTCGATATCATATAACACATAAGACCTTTTAAATTCTGATTTACTTATGTACTAGTGTCATAAAACACCCGAGACTATTCTAAGCATACATAATGCATACTAGTAATTACAATTACAAACATAGGCAACTCAAACCATGATAATATGATAAAGGAACATACATGTTATTAAAGTCATAAGCTGTTCAATGAATCAGATTTACAGGCTAACGATGCTATCATGACTCGTAGTTTGTGCATCAAAGTTGTTTAATGGATCAGTTTATAAACTGAGAATAAGATGTTCTCTTCTCTTCTTGTCTTTGTACATCTATCAAATCAGTATGCACAAAACAAACTAGCCAACAAAACAGGATGCGTTTACAGGTCAACATGACCAGCAGCAAATGCCTCATCTCCAGAACTAGTACTTGCAGTTGTTGTCACATTTCTTGAATCTGCAGCCCTTGACTCATCTCCTGGACCCACAGCCTGCACCGCACTTCCAGAACCCGCACTTGATCCTACATCTGGAACCACTCCAGCATCTTTAGGCTTCGCGTGTTTTTGAGAGTGCTCTTTGCAATCCAAAAGGTACAACCACCAATGCACGATCATGCAAGAATCCCAAAAGATTAGTGTCAATATGATATATATAAAAACTAAAGCATAGAACTGGAATCAAGCCCATCCACTAACACGAGATGTTTTAGTTTGACCTCAAAAGTCAAAGTTTGCTTCATTTGTTGTTGTTATAAGTTCTATATCAATTTACATATACACCTAACTTACCCTAATACGGAGTAGGAAAAAGAAAACGATAGTATGTGAGTTTATGTAAACTATCGAGTACCTTTGACTTTTGCTTCATAAGCATCTGTATTATTAATGAAAAGAACTGCAGCATCTGAGTTCATGGGATCATCAGGATTAGGTTCCCACAAAAGTGTTGGAAGATAGTGGTCAAAAATCAGGACCAAGTCTGTCAAAAATACACATTTTGACCAAATTTGTCATTATTTTTAAAACAAAGGAAAAGTAATTGTGAATTGTGACAGTCAAAAACTCGATATATTGCATTCTTAGGAGAAACTGAATTAGTATCTTACTATAATCGGGGTTCCAGTTCTGATCATCAAGCACATCTAAGCACACCACACCATGCCTGGAAATAGTATGTGCAAAATATCAGACATTCAAATAGGGGAGTTTATTTCAAAAAAATGGTCATAAAATATCAGTCTAAAGTCACAATAAAACACTTACTCAGATCGAATATTTGGATGGTAAATTGGGGTATCGAAAGAGATCAATGGAGCCTTTAGGGGATAATCCACTGGAAGATCAACCATTACCTTCCACACGCCTCCTTGGTAAGGAGCTGCTTATTCATGACAAAATCCGAGAAAATTAAAAAAAGTAAGTAAAAGCCAGAAACGGTAAGTCATTCCATAATAAGATCCATTAAGCTTATGATTTGACTATCAAAGTCAAATCCATCAGTGATTTCGTAACTGAAGTAGCAAGAAACAAAAAGTATATATATTTATAAACAAGATCCTAGTTCAAATTTATTTGAGCTGTTTCAATCCTATTTGACTTGTTTGAGCTGTTTCATTTTAGCAGATTGTTTTACCCATTTGATCCGTTAAATACAAAAACACAACAGAAATAGACCCGTTCAGAGTAAACGGGTCAAATCTTTGATGGTATACAAAGCGGCACAAGGAAACAGATGTGCAGGTTAAACTGACTATTGCTACTTCTGATATTAATAGTTAGCCTTTTAGAAGCAAAGTGCCAAAGTGGTAAACAACTGGTAATAAAACTGCTAAAATGTATTAAGATCTGCTAATTATAGTTAGTTTGACTATAAAATTCAAAGCCGCGTCATTGTGCATCTAAACCCAACACTAGCTTGGATCAATGTCATTTTAATAAAATAACCAGGAACTAAATTTACCTAAAGATGTATAGTTACAATAAGTAACTTTTCTAGATAAAACGATTCATGGAGATATACGCTTTAAAATGTTTTTACTTCAGGTAATACATTTACCCATTTGACCCGTTAGATACAAAAACACAACGAAAACCGACCCGTTCATAGGTAAACGGATCAAAATTAATTGAATATGAGAAAACCAAATAAATCGTTAGTAAAAACACAATGCCAAAAATCCCCACAATGTAAAAATTAAAAAATAAACGTAGCAACTAAAACAAAAAAATAAAAAAAAATTAAAAAAAAAAAAAAAAAAAAAAAAAAAAAAAAAAAAAAAAAAAAAAAGAGTAAAAAAAATAGCACACACACACACACACAATTTCCAAATAATTTCAAAAACATATCTACAGTGCTGAACAAAATGTTAACTAACGAATAAAAACAAGAACAATAACCAAATTTAGCAATTAACATGACTATATGATACTCGAATTTTCAACATTGATCACATTCAAACTCACATTGTAGCAGGAACATACTCACATTTATAGTCTAACGATAAAAATTAATAATAATTTGAGGGTTTAAAGAATGTACTATCTGGAGGTCCGTTGAAAAACACATAGAATGATTCAACACTATCACCGATCATCTCCACTTCGTAACCACTCATCATCCTGAAATCACAAATCAAAACACAAAAGTATGAACAAAATGATATGAAAACTGATCTTAAAATACGAAGTCAAAGAACTAACAGCTTTCTTAAGTCAGTTTCTTTGCGTGTGTTTTGAGAAGCCATGATTGTTTGTATCTTCAAACTTTCGGTAGAATTAGTCTGTGTGGGTTTTTCGTGTTCTTGAATGTTGTTATCTTTTGGTTGGTTTTATTTGAGAGGGAAATGGTTTGAAGTGAACTTTTTATAGAAGCTTATAAGTTTTAGGTGTTGTTTTGTAAATATTGAAAATAGAAGGTAGTAAACTGTAACTTATGGGTTAAGACAGATTATTGGCGGTAAAAGCTGTTAGTAGCAGTTACTACTTTCAACTAATTAATTATTTTGGCTTGTTTTTATTATTATGAATATATGTTGTTGCTATTAGTATTATTTTTACTTTCTTACGTAGTATATTATTTGTATTAATTAGTTTATTTTTATCGTAACAGACACCCCGTGACATATACGAGCCGAAGTGTATATATATGGTGGAGAATGAAGAATTCCCCAACAAACATAAGTGGTCAAATGAAGAAAAATAAATGACAGGTTTAAAGATGTCGTATAGTTGCAGAGACAGGAGAAGAACATATAGAGTTGTTACTAAGATATAATCATGACAATAAAGTGCTTAATGTATGGTGATACGTGAATAAGATCACTAGCCTTTGTTGATCTTATATATGACATGATGTAACGAGTAAAAACCATCCAACAGTTGTATGAGATAAGAAAGCTAAGCCTCTTACAGTCCAAAGTAATAGGCTTCTAACACCTTGCCAGTTGCCACCATGGTTTTGGTTAAACCTGAAGTTAGTCCATTGCTTTTCGCTTACAGGGTGTCACATTCAAGTAAGACGAGGTACATTTGATGACCAACGATCATTTTATAGAAGGGTGAGCAAGAGTTTGTGGGTGCAATAATGCAAGTCACTGAAAAGATGGACTAACAAGATATGGGTACAGGACGGCAACTTGGTCATGGATAAGAAGTGGAAGAATTTGAATATTGCAAGACATAAAAGTTGTGAAAAGAAGATTGCACATCTTTATAAAACCCTTCTCATTGAAAAAAAAATTAGACCAATAGGAGAGCTCGATTTTGCAATGTAGGCGAAATCGAGCAATATAATTGGTCAATAGAAAGTCAAAATTAAATTGATTTTGATCAAACTTAATAAATTTGGTGGAGAAATTTGGTTGTAAAAAAAATGCATAAAAGTATAGGTGTCAAATTATGAAAACAAAAACTTAAAAAAAGAGGAAGTAATTAATAAAACTGCCGTGGTTCAATTTTAAATAAATTATATAGAGCTAAGTGTAAAATTACAAGTTTCCATGTTTTTTAATAACTTTAGAAAAAACACAAATAACCCCTTACACTTTACGGGAAGGGATCCAGTGAAAAGAAAAACTAAAATGAGAAGAATAAGAAGAATTTCTAGCCACACATTTCAAATTAGAGTGAGATTTTTAAGGGAAGATGCGTCTACATTTGTAGGTGCATCTAAAATGTGTGGTTGTGGTTTCTTCTTATTCTTCTTATTTTAATTTTTCTTTTTATTTGATCCTAACTCTCCACTTTATACCTCTTATCTTATAATATTAACTTTGTTTAAAATTACATGATTATTATTATTAGTTTTTAGACTTTTATCTATTAAAATTACAAAATTTGGTAAATATGTGAATTAGTTTTAATATTGTTAGTTTTAGATTTTCATCCATTAGAATATTTTATAAATAAGGACTCATGTTATTCTATTTAAAAGTTTAATTTATGCGTACACGGGTTTGAATATTAAATACGGCTAAATTATTAGTAACGGGAATATAAATATCAAATGGTAAGCGCGAGTTACTGTGATATGAAAATAAATATACGCGATTCTATTTATAACAACGACTCATGAAATTGTTATTTAAAATTTATATATGAATATCCATAAAAACATTTTAAAAACTTTATGGAGCATATTTTAACTTCATTAACGCTCATTATGTGCTACTAAACTCGCACATTTTGTACAACATGATATCAATGGTTAAAGTTAAACAATAACATCAACATTAACCTCAGCATGTCTGTCAGTTAAAAACGTTATACAAAGCAAATTTACTCATTTTGACAAGTGATATGCTCTATTAGGCTCCACCTTCTATTTTTTAGTATTACTTTAGCAGAAAGTGTATTGTGCGCGTTGTTAAGTCCGAAAGAAATGAAGAAAAAAAAGTGTACATTTTGTGCCAATAGTTTGAGTATTAGCTGATTGATGTTTCTTTCAGGATGTTTCATATACCAGTTGGTCCTTATGCGTTGTTTATTCGAACATGACACATTAAGAGACTGGGAATACAAGTTCATCACCAAGTATGCTAAAGTTGGAACCATAAAAACCCCCGAAACTACACCTGATGCATCAACTACGGATTTACTTTGAAGGTTACTTAGAACATATATTTGATATAATAATTTTCTTATATGGTATATGTATTTATTGAATTTTAAAATCAAGTTGTCTCTTGAATTTTCATATACTTAAGCGGCTAACTCACATAATCCCAAGTTAACGTTATATAAATGCCTATGTCTCAAGAATGGATATGTGTTGCATTAACCTTATTCCAAAGTTGCAACAAAAGAACAAATCTCACAAGTATTTGACGAATTAATTGCTTCTGAATTTGTTGTAATATAGAATAATGATGATCTAGAAAGAGATGTAACTAATGTGTCTCATTCACTTGAAAATCTGCTGCATAGTTAGATTCAGTGGTGATTAGGATTGTTTTAATGGCTGTCTTAATAGTTATTAAAGGGTTTTTATGGTTGTTTTAATTGCAGAATTCAAGATGTTTGGGGCTGTTTTTAATAGATGAATTGATGGGTGCTTGAAACTGCCTTGATAGCTGAATTCAAGGGTGTTTGAGACTATTTCAGTTGCTAATTTTAGGGGTGTTTGGAACTGTAATAATAGCCGAATACAGGGGTGTTGCGACTATTTTAAATAGGCATTGTTATTGCAAAATAAATTTGACTTATACTAAATTAATAGATATAAAGTTCAAAACATTTTAAGACAATACATTCGGTATTAAATACCAGATAAAATTTTTATGTCAAAACCCCGTGCGTGCACGGGTATTATAACTAGTTGTAGTTACAGATATATCATGGTTGCACAAAGAACATATGTGTAATGAGTTCAAATCATGTGGATTAGTCGGTTAAAGTGTCCAAACGTGGTTATCCAGAAAAAATGACCAAAAATAAAAGGTAAGGTACAGTAGTCTTAAACTGGGTTTCTAAAAAGACATTCATTCAATCCAAACAGATCCAATGATTGTTATAACCATTCCTCCCAATAAAAAACACCTTTACCATAGCGATTACAATAACTTATTTTGCAAAAATATGGCATTCAGTCACGAGTTAAATTTATTAATGCAAACAACCCAAACAATCCGTAAAAATTAATGCAATGTTTAAATCCCCCTTTAAAATTTGCAATATATGGTGTAATTATCATAGTAACCAAAAGTAGCAAAACCACCAGAAGAGAGCTCGGTATGGTAGCTGAACAACACATTCGACACCAAAAGGACGAATAATGGCGCCATTTGTGCACCGTTGCACATCATGCGCCATAGGGCATTTAGCCATTCGAATAACATACGCCATTTGTTTTTTTTTTACATTTTTATTTTTTATTATTTTATTATTTATTTTTTTAAATGGTTTTTTTTGTTTTTTTTTTGGGACTCTATAAGTTTTATTGGTTTTTTTTGTTCGGGAGACGGTTTTATTTGTTGGTGTGTTATTGAGAGTGGGATGAGGTGGCAGATGAATAGTGTGTTATTCCCCACACCTTGCACTCTAATATACCCCTTCCATGCACACTCAAACATAAACAAAAACTTTACTTTTTCTCGTTTTCGGTCAACACTAGAGTCAATAATCTATTTAGAATTAAGAAAAACCCGAGCAACTTTAATGAAAATACAATTTGATTAGTTAGATCATCTAGCATTTACATGTGCCTTGTTCAGGAGAAAAAGATGGACCCAGGAGCAGTTTTGTTGCTTCCATCATTTTCAATTATCTTAAGCTTGTAAGAGTAAGGATCAAATGAGAAATATAAGTAAGATGAGAAGAATGAGAAAAAACCACAACCACAAATATTAGATGCACTCACAAAAATAGATGCATCTCCCTATTTTTTCTCTTTACTTATTTAAAATATGTGGCCACAATTTTTTCTCATTCTTCTCATTTCAATAATTCTTCTAACTAGATCCATACTCAAGCTTGTATTTTGTTTGGTTTGACTCTAAGAGCATAAACAACAGTAACGCAAGAGAAGCGTTAAACACCCAATAACGTGAGTTATGATCGCGTTATCCGTTGCACCCTCGGCGTTAACGCAGCTTTAACGTGGGACGTTAACCCACTAACGCTGCGTTGAACGTGGCTTTGTTTAAAAAAAAATCACTTCCCCCCCCCCCCCTAACGTTAACATAACGTCTACATTTTTCAAAAATTTGCAAAACACCCCCCCTAACGTAAACTATGTAAAAAAAAAAACATTTTCCAAAACTTTTTTTCAACCAATATAAATACCCATTTACCACACTTCATTTTTTCACACTTTCACAACTCAATATAGTCTTCACTACCACTCTAATAGCCAAAAAAAAATGTCTCAAGGCAACAACAATCCTAACTCGTTTACGAACCTCCTCGGTGGGTGGGGAAACCCGTACGCGGGTTCATCATCCAACCCGAATCCGAACCCGAATTGGGAAAATCCAAACCTATTCGGTATGTCGAGTGAAGAACTTTATCAACAACATCAAACTTTAAGATTTTGACAAGAATTCCAACAACAAAACACCTTAACGAAGTTCCCGAAACACCTACGTCTCCTAAAAAAAACCAAAGGTCGTACTAAACGAAAGTCCAAAAAAAACAAAGATCCAATCACTGAAGATGACAAAATTGAAGCAGGGGGCAACAAGCATGAACGTTGGACCCCAAGTGAAGAAAAATTACTCGCAAAGTGTTATGTGGCCGCAAGTGAGAACGAACAAGTCGGTCGTTCCCAAGCCAAAGATACGTTTTGGCAGCGGGTTCAAAATGAGTTCAACAACAATAATTATCATAAGCACGGCAAAGATATGATACAGTCAAAGTGGAGAACGTTGAACCATAATTGCGGAAAGTTCAACGCGTGTTACAAGCGGGCTTTGCGCGATCAAAAAAGTGGGGAAAATGAAATGGATATCCTCACACATGCCAAGGAAATGTACCGTAACGAGAGCAAAAACGCTCCGTTTAATAGTGAGGAGGCTTGGGGTGTTTTGCGTAAGCATAAGAAATGGGACGCACCGGAGACGGTTGACTTAACCGGTGATGTCCCAAGCCAAGCAAACGAGGCTTTGTTTGGTCATGATGAACAACCACGCCCGATGGGAAAAAAGCGGGCTGCGAAGAAACAAAAGTCCGAGACAACGGCAAGCACCGGGGGAACGAGTACCGGAGGATCTGTTTCGTCGGTCCAATTCGGGGAGGGTTTGCGCGAGGAGTATCGGGCTAAACGTGAAGATGCGTGCAGGGCTTACCAAGCAACCGCTGAAAACCAATTATCAGCAATACGGGCGAGGGACTTTGAATTTTTGTTGCTCGACACTACCGGCAAAGATCCTTACTACGTGACGCTGGTGAATATGGAAAAGGACCGTATCATTGAAAAATACGGGTTGCCAAAGCGTACGGAATGAATAAATGTCTCCTCGGTGTAATGTTTTTTTTTATGTCTTTATTTCGTTATTTTTTTTTTTTTTTCGTATTGTATTTTTAATTTCGTAATGTAATGTTTTTTTTTTCCGTAATGTAATGTTTTTTTTTTATTTCGTAATGTAATATATTTTTAGATTTAATGTTATGGTTTTAAAAAAAATGAAGTATTAGTTTTAGTGTAGGGTTGAAATTGAAAATATATGAAAAGTTGAGTTATTGTGAGTTAAGGTTGAGTTATTGATGTGGGTGTTGAGTTAAAGTTTTGAGTTAAAGTGTTAAAACTTACGTGGCGCTGAGGTGGCGCTGAGTTATATAATAACTCAAGTTACCATTGCTAATGCTCTAAAAGATAAAGCAACACATATTTCATAACCGAAGAAGAAGATCCAAATGATTCTACCCAATTAACCCCATTAAACACAAAAACACAACTAAACCGAACCGTTAATCACGAAAGCACAATGAAACCAACCCATTCATCAACAACAAGTCAAATGGCCAGCGCTCCTTATTATTTACCAAACGTTGATCATAAAGGGAACAATATGAACTGACTATGAGGAAAACAAGTGTACAATCAATGAACACAATAAATTCATGTCAACGAACGCTGAATTAAAACCATATTAACAGAAAATAAATTCGATTGGGTTTACATTCATAGAAACACAATAACCCCATCCCATAGTATACAATCAACGAACACTGACTTAGAAACTTAAAAACAACCACATTATATAACGTCATATTTGAATTCTATCCAGAAACAAAAAATAAATTCGATGGGGTTTACAGAAATTACTATCGGGATGTCTATTGAAAAACATATAGAATAGTTCAACAGTACTCATTGATCATCTCCACTTCTTAACCATTCATCACCCTGACATTACAAACCTCAGCCCAGCTACTACATCTTGTTCACCTCCTATGCAAAATTAAACAATAGAAAGTAATTAGTACTGTAATGCATCCAAATATTATCAAGGTGTTATTGTGTAAATTTACTTACGTATAGTGGATGAACAAGTTTCTATTAGCAACTTTATACTGAGGGAAGTTAAACCTCGTAAATTTCTTGGAATACTAGTGCCACTTGAACCTGTTCTAAAATTTCTTTTGATGTTGGCCGTTTTTCTCTGTCTTCATGTAAGCACTTGTAGGCAATCGTCTGAAATGTAGTCAATGATTCCGGCACAATGTGTTCCTTTATAGCCTCAAACACCAACTCATCCTGTTTGTTTTCTTTAAATATTTGTCTAATGAAATTTGGTATAGACTGGCCCTTTTGTTTGTGGATTGCGAACATTGGTCTCCCATACATGATCTCAAAAAGGACCACACCGAATGAATAAATATCGGATTCCATGGTTAAGAATCCCAATTTTTCATATACTGGGTCTATGTAGCCTCTTGTGCCACAAGGATGATCGATAGTATAGTTGGTTTTCTCATTTATTGTACTTAATAAGGAAAGCCCAAAATCTGCAAGTTTTGCCTTCCAATCATCGAATAATAAAATGTTAGCAGCTTTGATATCCCTATGTATGACCACCTCTTTTCCTTGAACACCTCCATGAAGAAAAGCCAAACCGCTTGTAACATCTATGCAAATTTGAAGTCGGATCTTCCATGAAAGTTTGTCATCATTCAGATACTTCTCAAGACTTCCTCTAGGTGCATATTCATAAACAATTACTCGTTCATGTTTCTCGTTGCTATAACCTACAAGGCCAATGACATTCTCATGCTTAAACTCGTAAAGAATCTGCAGTTCATCGTAAAATTGTTTCTCTCCTTGACCACCTCGTGTATCCAACCGCTTTGCGACAATAATACGATTTCCATTATCAAGTCCATGTGCTACCTCTCCCTTGTATACCCTTCCAAAACCTCCTCCTCCAATAACATTCTCCTTACAGAAGTTTTTTGTGGCCAATTTAATGTCTTCGATTGGCATTCTAAAGGGGTCTTTGTGGTTTTCCTGTGAATCATGAAATATTTGATAAAATATATATGCATGCGATAATAGTATTTTTTTTTTTTTTTTAATATATATATATATAATAAGAGAAAAATGTTTTGTGTAAATCCATCATTTTATTTACTAATAGGATATCTCAATTCTAAAATCGAACCCTCATATTCATCAGTGGAAGTCAAACTTGGTTTCTATTTAGTTAAACGCATCAAAATTTCATTCAGAAAAATAAATATTTATAAAAAAACATGTGTCGATTTTGTAAAAGAAAAAACCTAAAAAATAAAGAGGTGATTAATAAAACTTTAAGTTAATTTTAAATAAATTAAGTTGAGTTAAGTGTAAATTATCAATTTCCACGTTTTTAATAACTATAAGAAATAATAAATACTCTTAGTACATCCACTATAATAGTTTACGAAAACGTTTATAAAAGTATGAAAAGATCTAAGAACTTGTAAACCATAGTGAGGACACATTTCATGCTTGTGTGGTATGAATATGTCTATAATATTGAACCTCTTCGTAATTTAATTAGTATATTTGGAATATGTATGATATTTATAAAGCTTTATGAAATTTATAAATAGCGGATGTAGGTTTACAAAAAAAAAAAATAATAATAAATAAAAAAAAATAAAAAATAAAAAAAAAAATTTACATAATATAACTAAATATTTTAAAATGTTTACAATAGTGGATGCTCTTAGACTTTTACCTTTAGGGCTATTTGGTTCGAGGAAATTGAAGGAATTTAGGTTATTTGAAATTTGAATTCTTTGTCATGTTTGTTTGGTTGACTTATTTGGAAATATTTAATTTTCATAAATAGCTTAAATTGGGCCATTTCAAATTCCTTGAAGGAGTGAGGAATTTCAGTTTCTTCGTTATCCACCAAAGATCAATGGTGAAGAGACAAAATTTCATAGAAATTGAAATTTCAGTCTATGGTATTTAAAATTTCATAGAATTTGAAATTTCATAAATTTCAAATATCACGTACCAAAATATATGTTATTTAATATTATTATCATTATAGATTAAATTATTTTTTATTTTATTTTTCTGAAAAGAATAGTGGATTAATGACCAACATAGATGGATAAATAGAACACAAGACATAAATATTTGAATATGTACGTATTGACGACTTACCTGAAACGATAATGCTTTCTTCAGTTTCTTAACAACCGTTTCCATCGAGGGACGTTGGTTTAGCTTTTCTTCCAAACACTGGTATACCACTTTTAAAAATATATCCAACGAATCTTCGTTGGGACCTTTATTTAAAAATGAACTATTTTCAATGTTCTCCTCCTTAATTGAAGGAAGCACCTTCTCTTTTATTATTCCCTCATCCAAATAATTTTTTAGTTGTGTTCCAGAAGTAGCGCCACAAAGGATTTGTAACATAACTACTCCAAAACTATATACATCTGATTTTATTGTCAACTTACCTGTCTTAGCATATTCTGGATCCGTGTACATACTGTAGGTAGTTTAATCCACGTGCTATATGAACACAGATTTCCAAACGTTTTTTCCATGTAAGTGTTCGGTCGCGCGAATGATCAAAAAGGTAATTAGCAGATACACACTCAAAAACAAGTATCGTTTCAGGACCATTCTCACAAAATCCCAAAAAAGATTCTATGTTTCGATGCTCACATTTGCTAAGTGTTTCAATCACATTTGGTAACACGTGTTCTTCAAAACGATGACGTGTTATTTTAACAGTGTTTTTCTTTCTTTTTTTTGGTAGTTCACCTTTATTCTTCCCCTCTATTAAGGAAAGGAAAGATACATTTTATCAAAACACTCTAGTTCAGTTATGTAATAAACACGATTTTGATAGCCATCGATTTTGAATTTCATGGAGAAATTATCGGTAGCCAACATAATGTGTTCGAGTCTAATCCTCAAGTGATCAAACTTCTTTACCTGCACCATTAATGTGATAAAGGGAAAATTGAGTTGCAGCTTATACCTGATTTGCAAGAAGAATGAGATAGATACCGCACATAAATTTTGTTATTGGTATTACTTTGATTATTATGTCTAGGAGTTTCGGTAATTTATTCGAGTTAACCAACTGTATGATAGAATTAGAATTAGAGAATAGTGCTATTTAGACCTAAAACATATGCCTAATGCATATTGCTATTATTATCTTTTCAAAGTTCCAAATAACTAGTGCAGTATTGCTATTATTATCTTACAAAATATAATTGGGGAAAAGACTTAGTTTTTTAGAAAAACGAGAGTTAATTGATCTAAGGTCGTGATAACTCGTATTTTATACATATTAGTATTAGTACGCTGGTTATCATATGTTTTAGATAGTTTAGTATGATTATCAAGAAATTTCGTGTAGTTATGAGATCTAACGTTTATTAATAGGGCTAATGGCACCAAAATGTATCATAGTTATACTTGTCACTTGTTCCTTTTATATGTATCGAACTATTTTTTTTTTGCTATTATGTGTACTAAACTTGATTGTTTGGATATTTTTGTGTACTTTGTGACCATTTTGCCCCTCATTTTATAACCTCATAGGGGCAAAATGGTGATAAAATACATAAAAATGCCCATAAAATCAAGTTTAGTACACATAATAGCAAAAAAAATAGTTCGATACATATAAAAGAAAATCATGAAAACTATGATACATTTAGAGGTCATTAGCCCTTATTAATATGATCGATGTTATTGGATGATTCATGATTACGTTACTTATGTATGAAAATGAACTCAAATTATCATATTCTTATGTTCTTTGATATTAATAATTTTCTAAATTTATGATGTCTACTAAAATTATCAATATTTTATATGGAAATTAAGTTATTTAAAGAAATATTTGTATTCATTAAATACTTTTAAGCTTGTGCCACTATGGCACAAGTTAGAAAAACCCTTATTATAATAGTTGATTGCGGTTAAATGAAAATATATATTATGAACATGATAATGATAACGTGGTATTTTATGTTATGCATGTTGTATTAAGTAACAGGATAAACAGATAATAACATGTTAAACCATAAATAATGTAACTTCATTAGTTAAAATTATATATTAAATAAGAGTCGCTTTATTTTGCATACTCTTATTTTGGTAGATACCAAGGGACAAATCTCCACCATCCATCTAGTTTGATCTAATGGTGGGGATTAACTAAAGAATAAATATGGCAACTTAAGTCAATGTTTTTGTTTTTTGTTTTTTTTTTTTTTTTTTTTTTTTTTTTTTTTTTTTTTTTTTTTTTTTTTTTTTTTTTTTTTTTTTTGTTTTTTTTTTTTTTTTTATTTATTTTTTTTTTTTTTTTTTTTTTTTTTTTTTTTTTATTTTTTGTTTTTTTTTTTTTTTGATACTTTTCTTTTTTTTTTTTTTTTTTCTTCTGTTTTCATACGTTTTTGTCTGTTTTCGTACGTTTTCGCCTGTTTTCATATATTTTCAGTCGTTTCCGCCCGTTTTCATACGTTTTTGTCCGTTTTCATTACGTTTTTGTCCGTTTTCTTTCGTTTTTGTCCGCTTTCATACGTTTTCATCTGTTTTCTTACATTTTCGTTTACGTTTTTGTCCGTTGGCATACGTTTTCGTTCGTTTTAATACGTTTTCGTCCGTTTTCTTTCGTTTTCGTCCATTTTTCATATGTCTTCGTCCGTTTTCAGACGTGGTTTTACGCTTTCATACGTTTTCGTCCGTTTTCATACATATTCGTCCGGTTTCTTACGTTTTCGTTTGTTTTCATACGTTTTCGTCCATTTTTCAAACGTTTTTGTCCTTTTCATGCATGTTTTTACACTTTCATACGTTTTCTTCCGTTTTCATACATTTTCGTCCGTTTTCTTACGTTTACGTCCGTTTTTCATTCGTTTTTATCCGTTTTTAAATGTTTTTTTTGCCATTTTCAGACGTTTTCATATGTTTCTAAATATCACAAGTTATATTATGAATATCACAAGTGATATTTTGTGATATTCTAAATATCCCAAGTTATATTCTGAATATCACAAGTGATATTCTGTGATATTCAGAATATCACAAGTGATATTCTAAATATCACAAGTGATATTATGAGTACCACAATGATATTCTGGATATCATAAATAATATTCTGTGATATTCAGAAAATCACTAGTGATATTCTGAATATCACTAGTGATTTTCTGAATATGACAAGTGATATTTTAACAAATGTTTTGTAACATGAAAATCACAAGTGATATTCAGAAAATCACAAGTGATAGATATTCAGAAAATCACAAGTGATATTCTGAATATCAATTATGATATTCAGAAACGTATAAAACGGACGAAAAAGTAAGAAAACGGACGAAAACGTAAAAAGACGGATTAATACATATGAAGACGGACGAATACGTATGAAAACAGACGAATACGAAAGAAAATCACAAGCGATATTCAGAATATCATAAGTGATATTCTGGATATCACAAGTGATATTCTGGATATTACTGAATATCACTTGTGATATTCAGAAATCACTTGTGATATTCAGAAACGTAAGAAAATGGACGAAAACATAAGAAAACAGACGAATACGTAGGAAAACGGACAAAAACGTACGAAAGCATAAAAACACAGATGAAAACGGACAAAAACGTACGAAAATGGACGAAAATGAAAGAAAACGGATGAAAACGGACGAAAACGTATTAAAACGAACGAAAACGTATAAAATTGGACGAAAACGTATGAAAACGGACGAAAATGGGTGAAAATGTAAGAAAACGGATGAAAACGTAAGAAAACGGACGAATATGTATGAAAGTGTAAAAAACACATCTGAAAACGGACGAAGTATGAAAAATGGACGAAAACGAAAGAAAAATAGATGAAAACGGACGAAAACGTATTAAAACGGACGAAAACGTATGAAAACGGACGAAACATATGAAAACGAACGAAAACATAAGAAAACAGATGAAAACGTAAGAAAACAGATGAAAACGGACGAAAATGTATAAAAACGGACGAAAACGTCTAAAAATGGGCGACAACGAACGGATGAAAACGTATAAAAACGGACGAAAACGTATAAAAACGGATGAAACATTTGAAAATGGATGAAAACGTATAAAAACGGACGAAAGCAGCCGAATACGTTTGAAAAGAGACGAAAATGTTTAGACTTGATCTTATTTTTACAACTTTAAGTTTGATCTCACATTAACTCTCCCTTATATATATGTATATGTATATGTGTGTGTGTGTATATATATATATATATATATATATATATATATATATATATATATATATATATATATATATATAT
>LBNU01032664.1:0-24120 GCA_014162995.1 Artemisia annua
GTGGGGGTACTCCGGTATTCCTGTGTTAGCCCTTTCGGGGGCATCCGATTAGGAACGGCCATGGTGAGGGACAGAAGGAGTAACCACATCTTGAGGGTAAAAAATTCGGTGTCTCACTTGTAAGTGCCGGATGTTTATTACTAACCATTTTCTTGCAGCGAACTTCACCACCAACACATGATTCCACATGCTCATACTTACGTCAAAAGCTTCCCTAAAAGTTCTAAGTTACACAAAGTCAAAGAAAGATCAATGCTACACTAAGTTAAAGAAAGATTCAACGTCAAAGGAATCTACAAAGTCTTAAGGCAAAGATCTTACTTAATGAACGGGAATTACGCAAGTACAAATCACAAAGTTCAAAGACGTATGAGCATGTTGGAATGGCGTACCATCATTGGAGACGAAGGAGTGACCAAAGGCAGATTACTACATCATATGCATCACTTCAACCACAAGGAACAAAGATTGAAGAGCAAAGAATTTTTTTCTAATCTAACTGAGTTTGAGACGTCCTGAAACTACAAAAGTTCAAGAGTAAAGAACAAGAAGATGACGTCGAGCAACCATTCACCGTTGATGACCGACCCTTAGGGGGAGATTGTTAGGAACACGTTTCACGTTTACGAAGTGTCGGTCATTAGTTTGTAATAGGTTGCTACTTTAATATCTTTATGTCTAGCATTTAATCATTTGGTAATGTAAGTTTAAGATGTAATGTCACAACATGTGGAAGTCCATGGGCTAAATGTGTAAAATAGTAAGAAGGGTATTGATCCCAGTTGAGCAATTGATCTAGTATTACTATCTTAGATAAACCCAAGACAATAATGTATAGAAGCTGACTTGTAACAAACTTAATCAATATGCGGAATTTACTGATTAACTTAAGAGGAACACAAACACAATTATATCACCACTTAAACACTTCAATATATTGAATATGAGCACCCTGAATAGTGCTAGGGTTTTGCAACCTTGAAGTGAATACAATACTAGAATAATACGTACTCTAGTCTAACCCTAGGATCTCCTTTTATACACCAAGGAACCCTATAGGCTTACAAACGACTTCCTACCCAAGACTATGATCTTCTAACATTATAGAATATTACATAATATCTATACTATAAATACAAACATTCGTACATAAACTTATCACATAAGCAGCAGAGTCTCAGCAGTATTCTTCCAGCAGTAGAGTCTCAGCAGTAGTCTTGTCTGGCAGTAGAGATTTTACACTAGCAGTAGACTTGACTAACTAGCAGCAGTGTAGCACCCAGAAGTAGAGTTACTTCAAAACCCAACAATCCTCCCCTAAACTTGATATTTTCCCTGAAAATATGCAAGTTTCTTACAAGCTCAAACAAACACCAGGAGGATGCTTCCAAACACTCTATCTTCTTCTCAGCTTCTCACTCTCTCTAGAATTCTGCTGCACTATTCTGTCAAGTAAGTCTTGAAGATGAGGAGTTACTTCTTCACATCTAAGCTTAGAAGCAATCATTACAGTAAGAACTCCAGCTCTCAATGGATACTCCTTTTCTGTAAGCATGAAAACATCAACTCCAGCCTGAGTAGATATATGATGAACATCACTTGAGCTATAATGCTTCCATAATGTAGACATATTATCTGCTTCAAACCTCCAGTATCTGTCACTTGGGTCTGGATTATACATTCTTTGGAAATGTACCCATAACTCCATAGCTTTCACACTTACTGGATCTTCAAATTTAAACTTAACTTGTGTCAAGCCCCATAGAGTATTCAGATCTGTTCTATCACAAGATCTTACAAGATCTTCAAAATCCCTGTAAATTTCAACATCACCTCCAACTCTGATAACTTTCCAAGCCTCACCAAAATCATCCTGTGCAATTTCCCAATCTGCAATTGGATGTCTAGCTTGAAGTGGCTCAACAAACATATCATCTGGTTCAACCACCAAAAATCTATCATCAGTCTTATCAGCAGTCTTTTGAAGTGATTCAGGTAATTCAGCAGTCTTGGATCCTTCAACTCTTGATTTCTTGGCTCTTTCTTTACTAGCTGCCATATGCTCATCAAAATTTTTCTTCCATTCAGCCTCTTCCTTTGAACCTATTTCAATAAACATTTTGTTTCTCTTATATCCAGAATAATAATGAAGCCTAACTGCATCATGTCCCATTCCTCTGAATTGACTCATTTTCCATCCACACTGAGCACACAAATACTGTTTCATTTGTGAAATGATCTGAGCTTCTGTAGGCCTTCTTTTTCTCTTTTGCTTGCCTTTGATTACATTTGACACATAGTCAAAAGCTTGATCATTAATCATTCTAATGAAATCATGCAGCTGTGCAGTCTTTTGCTCTGTGGTTAAAGTAACATCAGCATGAACTTCTAAGGCTTTCTTGTTAACCTCAGGATTTTTCCTTATCAAATAATCAACTTCTTCAGGTGTAGGCTCATAGTCATATACATCATTCTTTGACTTTGGCTCACCCTCTTCACTTCTTCTGGATTTCAAAGCTGCAAGAACTTCATGTTCTGCTAGCAGCCTAGCTTGTTCAGCATCAACATCTTCACCTTCTATTTCAATGTCATCCATAGCAACCTGTATAGCCAAAACTCTATCAGCCTCCACAAGCTTCTCTCTAGGCCAATATTCCTTAGGCAATTTCTTATATTCTTCTTCTTCATCACTAGAACCAGAAACAGCTTCTTCAACTATCTTTCCTTTTCCTTTATCAGTGCTTGAAGCAACTGGTTTTGCCTTTGGAATTGTTTGTGAAGGTTCTCTAATCAACACTCCTTTTGTGGGTAATAGTGACACATGGATTGGTTGTGAAAGAGATGTTGGTTGAGATGGTGCAGATTTGATTGGTTCTGGTTGAGGTGGTTGTGATGTATGTTCAGTTGGAGATTTTTCTTGAAGCATTAGCAAAGCATTTGCAACAGAGTTCTCACCTGATCCAGCAGCAGAGTTACTAATAGTTTCATCAGCAGTAGTCTCTTTAGCAGCAGACTCTGGAGCAACAGTCTTAGCAATCTTTTCCATCACAGCTTCTTGATTATCCTTATTCACCACCACATACATATCTGCATTATCACTACTTTCCACATGATCATCACCCTTAGCCTCCCCTGAAGCTAAACCAGCATCATCAATAACACCTGCATCAACATTTGTCTCTAAAGCAATAGCAGCAGAGTCTTCTATAGCAGTAGTCTCAGCAGCAGAGATTAGAGCAGCAGAGTCATCATTTGCAATATTTTGAACTTCAACCCCAGCAACATTTTGAGTACCCCTAATTTCCTCCCCTGAACCTGTGCCATTCCTCCCCTGTTTGGAAGCATCCTCTCCCAAACCAGCAGCAGTGTTAGCAGAAGAAACTTGTTGTTGTAATGACTCCATTTGTTGCTTCAATGTATTGATCATGGTTCCCTGAGCAGCTGTGAGACCTTCAAGAGCATGTACTTTGGATTCCAAGTTTTGACACTTGGTTTCCAAAGTGGTACATTTATCCATCAAAACTTTAATTTGTTCCAGACTAGCCTCATCACTTCGACCTGTGTTACCTGGTCCGAGAGGTGAATCATTGACAATGACATTTTGTACAAGAGGGGGTGCCATCAATTCAATTTGTTCAATTCTGTCCTCCTCACTTCGGGATGTGTGACCTTCCCTGAGAGGTGAATCTTGGGACATAAACTCAGTACCAAACCTAGTTTGATCACCTGAGCCCCCTATGTTTTCCATGTGGCTAGGGAATCCATCACCTGTGTTTGACTCATAAGAATCATTCACATTAGATGTTGCCTTGGATTGGGTCTTAGTTATGTTAACACTATCCTGCTCTGCTGCTAAGCTAGAAGCAGTAGTGTTAGCCCTCACCAACATGTCACCTCCATCACCTGTGACAGCCCCATCTGGTACATTATCCATCCTAACACTGGTCTGGGGTAACTCAGTGTTCTTTGAGGCTTTCCTACGTTTATAGGTCTTTAATGGTTGTGGAGATGGTGATTCAAAAGTGGGTGTGTGTTGGGAATCAGTGGGAGTTCCTGATCCTTCACCCTGAGCATTTTCAATAAGTTCCACCATATAAGGAGTAAGTGGTGTAACTTCACCAGAAAATTCTTTGTTAACCTTGACCAAAAAACTAAAAGACACAGATCCCATTATTGGTGATTTACAAATAGCTCTATGGGATCTTGTTGTTTCATTTTGATCATTGACAAACAGTTGGATAAACCTTGGATAAAGCAAAGATTTTCCTTTTTCTTTAACACTCAAAACAATTCCTTCAAAAATCATGTTTGAAAAGTTAAATGGGTCTCCTGTGCTTAAACGAATCATAGCAGATGCTATGGTTGCATTAACCTCATTCCACCCAGTTGTTTTTGGACTCAAACAATGTAATAAAGTATGGGCTAAAAATTTCCATGGAGTAGAGAAAAGACCTTTTTGAAATTTTAAACTATTGTCTTTCTTCTTATAGCCCAGTTCTGCCAAACCTTCAAAAAGTTCATTCCTTGCAAGACACTTTGTTCCTTCTTCATCATCAAAGAGCAAGGTTGTTCTAATAGTGGCTTCAGAAACGATTACTTTTTTATCATCAACAAAAGCCCTCACACATAGTTCCCCTTTCAAAGTTTTGACTTTGGTAGTATGCCAAAACTGTTTGATGTAAGCAGCATAGATGGTAGGATTCACAGTTAATGCATACCTAAGAGATGTAGCATTAAGAAAGTTTGCCATTTCTGTGAATTCTGCAGGTATAACATCTGTGTCAAGTTCGGCCACAATGTTATGACTTTTTTCCTAAGTGCGATCAATATCCATGATTTAGGGTTCTTAAAATTTGGGGATTTGGAATTTGGATGATAATGGAGAATGGGTTGGTTTCTAAACTGCAATTCGTGGGTAATGTGTAGAGAAAAAGTGATTCAATTAGGTTATAAACTGCTTAGTGGAAGTTACATAACCGTCCCTAGACTTTAAGATGTAGCAGCAGACACCCAGCAGCAGAGTCATACAACTAGCAGCAGAGTTGACTAATGCTTATGAACCCAAGCAGTTGTTTGACTTTTCTTGGACAAAAAGTCAAGAATCGAACCAAATCTCTTCAATAATAGGCAGTTACCAAAAATTGAATTCCAATCACCAACTCCTCATTAATTACCATAACTCCCAATTGATCCTCAATAAAAGGGGATCAAATCCAATTGATATTCTAAGCAAACCCTAATCACTTCCAAAAACACCACAATATCTTCAATCTTTTCCAAAATAAGCATATTGTCTGACAACAGAGAAAGAATCAACATCTCTTCAGACTCTTCAGACTCAGAATCAAATCATCCACCCTTTTCACCATATCTACCACCTTATCGACCACCCAAATGTGGTAGAAGAACCAAGGAACAAGCCAGAAAATTCAAGCATGACATCAATGCAAGGTATCTTCCTTGGCACAGAGACTACCAAACACCACAACCAGCTCATCCTTCACAAGCACCACAACCATCTCATCCACCACAAGGACCACACATGAACTCCTCATTGGCTCAACAAATCCCAAAAGCTTTGGTAAAAGCTTTGAGAAAACATTTGGAGTTTTTGCAATAAGAACCTTCACAAACAGAGGCACCAGTTCCTCCTCCTAAGACTCAAGCAGAAGCACCAGTTCCTCCTCCTCCACAACCAGAAGCACCAGTTCCTCCTTCTTAGACTCAATCTCCACAAGCAGAAGGACCTTCTGGATCACATGGAGTTGTGATAGGCTTAGTTTGTCCAAGAGTGTGGGATGTTGCAACTCAGTCCATGGGAAGAAACAGAACCATGCCATATTCCCAATCCTTGAGAGATGCTCTTGCCAATGTTGCCCAAGAACAAGAGAAGAGAGACTCCAAGGCCAAAGGAAAACGTCCCATGTAATAGGTGTTAGAGTTGTGTGAATGTTTCCTTTTGTATTTTGAAAGCTTGTAGTAGTCTTCTTTTGCTTGATGATGTCTTTTGAATAGCTTGTAATGACCATCCTTTGAATAATTAATGAAGTATCTCTGTTCTTCTTTAACTTCAGTGCAATCTTTGAATGTACATTAGCTCTAAAGAACATCATTAACACTTGAACTTTCCCTGCAAAAGATTAGTCCAAAACACAAACACAAACAGAACACTATACTGCTAAGTCATACTCTAGCAGTAGAGTAGAGTATGAGCAGCAGAGTATAATCAGCAGTAGAAACAACCTTTTAAGACCAATAACAGTGCAAAATACTTTTACAAAACTTTACAAAAACACAATGAGATAAGTTTTTCAAAGATTTCTCATACCAATACTTGCAACTAAAAACTGAAATCTACCCACATCAAAGTGTTTAGTAAGTAGATCAGCAACATTTAGATCAGTATGAATTTTAACAACTTGAATTAATTTCTTTTCATAGCAATCTCTGATAAAATGATGTCTTATCTCAATATGTTTTGTTTTAGAATGAAAAACAGTATTTTTGATGATGCACAATGTACTGTTATTGTCAATGAAAATTTTGGTGTTCATAAAATTGTACCCATAGTCCAGCAATTGGTTTTGCATCCAAAGTACTTGACCACAGCAACTTGAAGCAGCTACATACTCTGCTTCTGTTGAAGAGTTTGCCACCACAGTTTGTTTCTTACATTGCCATGACACCAATCTGCTTCCCAGAAATTGACAACCTCCTGTTGTGGATTTCCTATCCAAGCTAGCCCCAGCATAATCACTGTCTGAGTATGCTTCCAAATGAAATGGTGAATCCTTAGGATACCAAAGCCCCAATTTGGGTTGATACCTTAAGTATCTAAAGATTCTCTTCACAGCATTAAGATGTGATTCTTTGGGATTGACTTGATATCTTGCACAAGCACATACAGCAAACATAATATCTGGTCTTGAAGCTGTAAGGTACATCAATGAACCAATCATTGACCTGTACAAGTGAACATCCACCTCTTTGCCATACTCATCATTCATCAATGGCTTATCTTTCTCATGAGTTGTCTTTGCAGGCTTGGCATCTTCAAATCCAAACTTCTTTAAAATGTCAGCCACATACTTATCTTGGCTGATGAATATACCATCATGCAGTTGTTTCACTTGCAAGCCCAAGAAAAATGTAAGTTCACCCATGGAACTCATAGAAAATTTATTCTTCATGATCTTCTCAAACTCCTCACACATAGCTTTGCTTGTAGAACCAAAAATGATATCATCTACATATACTTGAACCAGCAAAATATCACCTTTGTTCTTCTTGATGAATAAGGTTTTATCAATTTTACCCTTTTCATATCCACAATCCAGCAAATAAGTTGATAACTTTTCATACCATGCTCTGGGAGCTTGATGCAATCCATATAGTGCTTTCTCAACCTTGTAAACTTTGTCAGGAAAATCTGGATCTTCAAAACCAGGTGGTTGTGTCACATAAACTTCTTCCTTGATTTCCCCATACAGAAAAGCACTTTTAACATCCATTTGATATACAACAAAATCTTTGTATGAAGCATAAGCCAAAAACAGTCTTATGGCCTCAATTCTTGCCACTGGTGCATACACTTCATCATAATCAATACCTTCTTGTTGTGTGTATCCTTGAGCAACCAACCTTGCTTTGTTTCTGATCATAATTCCTCTTTCATCTCTTTTACACCTAAAAACCCATTTAGTATCAATTGCCCTTTTTCCATTAGGCAAATCCACCAAGGTCCAAACTTCTTGTAATCTGAATTGAAGAAGCTCTTCTTGCATGGCTTCTGTTAAGATCGTTTTAGCTCGAGGTTTGTTAGACCTCATCTAGGGATTACACAATAATAATGATTAAGAACAAGAATGCACAGCGGAATATATAAACATCATTATTATTGAACAAAGGTTTCTTCGTCATCATCTCTACTCTAACAATACACCAATAGCCGCAATGCTATGTGATCAAGTGTAGCACGGTTACTCAACAATAACAGAGATCAATGATCCTTGAGGCTAATAACACAAACAATCATAAACCCTAGACGTTTTCCCATAAAACGCCTCTACACACACATTTACTGGATGTTTACATTGTGACACACACTAAAACCAATTCCCTGTATCTCTTTATATAATAGAGATACTAGGGTTACAAAGGAATAAACTAGAATAATAAAAGATACGTAGTAATCTTTTCCTTTTGTGAAGTTTCTTCCTTTGTCTCCATAAGTCCCTCATGTTTCACATGTTTTATCTTATCAACTTAATTGTAATTCCCAACAATCTTCCCCTAGTTGATAATGACAAAACTAATAAGCATGAACTTCCCCTGAAGTTAGTATGTCATGAAACATGTGACTTCCCCTTACACCATGCTATATCACCAAGGATCTTCAAGTTGCAAAGCCTCTCAATATAAATCTTCTTCCCCTTTTTGTCATCATCAAAATAGAGGACAAATGTAAGCAACCTTGATCTTCACAACCACGAATCAATATTACACGTCCAATCTATCTTTCCAATGTTTCAAAGTCGCCCACCATTAAGTTTTCCGCATCTATAAATGGACTTGAAACAGTAGAAATCAAAAACCAGCATTAGTAATATCAACTAGCAGTAGAAAAACCTTGATCTTCATAATCACCAACCAGTATCATACATCCAATTTAGTCCTTTAATATCTTGAATTACCCACCATTAAGAACTCCAAAACGCTTACTTATTAAATGAACTCAAGACATAAAAATCTCAAATCTTCAGTAAGAATACCAACGAATAATTATGAGAACCTTCACCTTGATGTAGCACATAAATGGTTAATCATTTTAACAATAAGCTTCCCCTGAAACCCATATGTTAACCATTTTAAAAGAACTTGTCGAATAACTAACCACCATAGAAACAAATACCATGTAGTACCAGCCATGAAGATCACCAAATAGCTTTCGAAAAATGAATACAATAATATTTGAAACCAAGCAGCAGTAGAATGAAAAATAGTTCTTTATCCAAACCTTCATCGTGTGTGTGAACCCCTGATGTGTGTGTTTTGGAATCAACCTGTTCCAAATAAAATACATGCTTCCCCTCACTTTTGTATAACACATGCTCATAAACTAAAATACATTAGCAGTGGAAACCTTAACGAGCAGTGGAAACAAATTTGCATAAGCAGTGGTAACGAATTACACTAGCAGTGGTAACGTGAAGTGAAGCAGTGGAAACGAAATAAAGCTAGCAGTGGAAACTTGTGAGAGCAGTGGTAACGATTACTACTAGCAGTGGTAACGTGAAGTTTATTTCCCATGAATGACCAGTAACCTCACTCTTTCTTATGCATATATCCACTCCACAAGAACGTATTCTTACAACAGAATTTGTTCTATCAGCTCCAGTACAAACCAGTATGAAGATATAACTAGGGTTCATCATTGAATATTAATTCAACTCACCAATGCTAGTTTCAATATAAGCACCACTAAAGTTATCTAATCATGCACATCAGTAGCATAAAACCCTCATATCTTCTGTAGCATCAACCTCACCATGAAAAATTAGAAGATATGAATTGAATCAAAAGAAACCCTAATGTGCACTTTTTCATTGAAACCCTAATTACCATTCGTACCATCATCAAGCTGCTTTCATTCATGAATTTAGACATCATACAACATGTAACCAACTTCCATAATGAATCGAATTCAAGTAACCACAAATTTATGAAGTTGAATATCAAGAAAACCCTAAAAATTCGAAATTATATACCTCTTTCTGCAGCAGTTTTCAAGAATTTTTATCTTTTTACTGAGAGCTCAGATCGACGATCCCTCCGGTGGAACTCTTCCTTGATATGTTGAGAACCTCCAGTAAAAATTTCAGCCCGATCCAACGGTTAACGAAGGATTTATCGCTGTTACAAAACTGACCTGCAGAAAGTTGCGAAAATTTAACCAGTTACGAATTTTTCTTGTTTTCTTCCATCTTCGACAAACAAAACCTTGTTTAATCCCACGATCACGAGCCCCTTGGCTCTGATACCACATGTTAAGATCGTTTTAGCTCGAGGTTTGTTAGACCTCATCTAGGGATTACACAATAATAATGATTAAGAACAAGAATGCACAGCGGAATATATAAACATCATTATTATTGAACAAAGGTTTCTTCGTCATCATCTCTACTCTAACAATACACCAATAGCCCCAATGCTATGTGATCAAGTGTAGCACGGTTACTCAACAATAACAGAGATCAATGATCCTTGAGGCTAATAACACAAACAATCATAAACCCTAGACGTTTTCCCATAAAACGCCTCTACACACACATTTACTGGATGTTTACATTGTGACACACACTAAAACCAATTCCCTGTATCTCTTTATATAATAGAGATACTAGGGTTACAAAGGAATAAACTAGAATAATAAAAGATACGTAGTAATCTTTTCCTTTTGTGAAGTTTCTTCCTTGGTCTCCATAAGTCCCTCATGTTTCACATGTTTTATCTTATCAACTTAATTGTAATTCCCAACAGCTTCTACCCAGCTTGAATCTTGTAATGCTTTATAGGCATTTTTGGGTTCAACTTGTGATAGGAAACAAGCAAATAGACAGTTTTGCAGATCTTTATGACTGTTTCTTTGATGAAGAGATCTTGCAAAGAAAGCTTTGTGTAAGACATCCTTTTGCTCTTTAGTCATCCTCCTAGTTTGCACAGTTGATGATGGATCACCCAAAATGTTTTCTTTGGGGTGAAATTTGTGAACTCTTGTAGTTTTGGTTGGACTAACTGGAATACTAGATTCCAAATTAGTGACATCTGCTTCAGCTCCAAAGATTTTAGGATCAAGAGCCTCATCATCAGTATCAGCATAGATTTCTGTCAAACCAGGTGTAGTGGAATCATCAGGGTATGTTGAATCAGCAAGAGATATACCCTGTGAATCAGAAGTTGGAAACTTGTGTGTAGCAGTAGTGTTGTTAGGTCCAGCAGCAGAGTGTTCATGAGCAGTAGAGTTATGAAGACTGCTACTAGAAGTTGTTTCCTTAGGTTTTTCCACCACTTCATCAACTTTTGGTTCTTCCTCACTTCCTTTTGGAGAATCTTGGACAACATCATCTTGTGAAGTCCTTTCCTCCTGTGTAGGAGAAATATTTGGTCCAAGCCTCAATTTTTCAATCAGCACAAACTCTTTTTGAGAATCAGCTTCCTTAGCAGCAGAGTCATTTGATTGATTACCTGCAAGAGAGTTAGTATCCATTCCTGCAAACACTGGCTCATAATTCATGGTTTTGGTTAGCATATCAATATCAAATAACCATTCTGGTCCAGTTCCTGCACTATTGGTTTTATTCTCATCAAACTCAATATGCAGGTTTTCTTCCACAAATCTAGTTCTTTTATTGTATACCCTATAAGCTTTACTATTAACAAAGTATCCAACAAAGTAACCTTCATCAGCTTTTTCATCAAACTTGCCTAATTGGTCTTTGGTATTTAAGATGGTAATAGGACACCCAAATGGTCTAAAGAATGCTATCATTGGCTTTTTACCATGAAATAATTCATAAAGGGTCTTATTATGAGGCTTAACTACCTTACTCATATTTTGCACAAAGCAGGCAGTGTTCACTGCTTCAGCCCAAAAAGGTATAGGTAATTTAATCTGACAACATAGTCCTAGCAGCCTCAATCAATGTCCTATTTCTCCTCTCAGCTACACCATTTTGTTGAGGAGTTCTAGCAACACTATACTGTCTTAAAATACCCTTACCCACACAGAACTGATTCATTGTATGATTCTTAAACTCAGTTCCATTGTCACACCTTATTATCTTAACCTTGCGATTTATTAGGTTTTCTATTCTAGTTATGAACTCCTTAAGAATTTCAGGTGTTTCATCCTTAGTAGCTAGAAAGAATACCCAAGTAAACCTACTGAAATCATCTATGACAACTAGGCAAAATTGCTTCTTATTCAGAGTTTTCACAAAACAGGTCCAAATAAATCCATATGAAGCAAATGCAAAGGCTCATCAATAGTATTCACAACTTTGGACTTAAAAGATACTCTGTGTTGTTTACCCTTTTTACAGGCAACACAGGTTTCATCATTTTCAAAAACCTTTGAAGGTAACCCTCTCACAAGATTACTTTTTACCAATTTATTCATGGTTTTGAAATTTAAGTGTCCAAGTCTCCTATGCCATAATTTGGATTCATCAAAGGTGGCTTTAGCAAAAAGACAAGTTACATCTCTTCTAGGAACTATGTTCTTTATATGATCACTGTATATGTTGTCATTTCTTGGAACTTTGAGTACCACATACTTGTCATCTGGTAACTTAAAGTCAGAAGAAAGGACAAGACATTCAGTGTCAGTAAAAAGAACAAAATTCCTTTTGTCACACATTTGTGAAACACTAAAGAGATTAAACTTAAGTCCTTTAACTAACATCACATTTTCAAAATTCAAATTTCCTGTTTTTATAGTACCAATACCAACAATTTTTCCACCTGTAGGATCATTACCAAAAGCAACACATCCACCATCAATAGGCACAAAATCTTCAAGTTGGGATATGTCACCAGTCATATGTCCAGAGCATCCACTATCCACAATTCCTTGGTCTTTTAGCTTGTCTTGTAGATTGCCCTGCACATAAAGTAGAGAAATTAGTTTCTCTTTTTGACCCAAGCCATTACTGACTTGGATCTGCCTTGTGCATCAACATAGTTATATTTAGTAAGATCCATTGATGCACTGTTGTTGTTGGAAACTTGAGTTAAAGCATTTGATTTTGGTTTCCAACTCCAACAAGCTGAGGCCTTTACAGCATAAAAATGATTTCCAACAACTGTATTTGGTAACTTTTTAGGCACAGCAGTAGAGTAAATTGCCTTAGCAGCAGAGTTTACTCTTGAAGTAGCAGCAGACCCAGTTGTTTTATTTTGAAAAGGCCTTTTTGGTTGAGCAGTCACAATAGATCTAGTAGCACCAGATCTCAGTAACACTGCCCTTGGAACCATATTTCTTTTGGGAGGTGAGTGATCTCTTTTTGAAAAGTTTTGATGATTCACTCTTGTATATTGGTTCCAAACTGGTTTTTGATAGTTAGCACAATTTGCTTGAAGATGCTCAAAACTACCACAATTATAACATGCCTTCTTTTTAAGATAAAACTCATTTCCTAATCTGTTTGAGACTAGGCCATTGAAGTTTCTTTGGTTTCCCCTAGGCTTGTTATTGAACCTTTTCATATGATCTCTAGGTATCTCTTGGTACTCAACAACCTTTTTAGACAAAGCATGACCTAACACAGGTTTTAGAAACTTATCCTGATTAATTTTAGGCTTGACAACTTGAGGAACCTCTTCCTTTTTAGCACACTGTGTTAGCCTATCAGCACTCTTTGACACATTAGAACTTTGTGTTGACCTAGTGGTTGGCTCATCTAATTCATCTTCACTATCTGACACCCAATCTTCAATGATTGGTGCATCAGAATTCATTTTTGCAACCTCTGGTATAACACTAAGTGACTTACTAAATTCTCCTGCAGATTTTATAAGCCCTTCAACATCTACAAATGACAGTTCTTTCCCTGGTGGTGCAAGTGCACTTTTCATGGGAGGTGGAACCTCATTGTATCCTATGCCACTATGCTTTCTCATCAGTTGACACTCAATTATGTTTTTATCATGTTCATTAAGAATAGAAGTAGCATACTTTTGTTTATCAACTCTAATAATGTGCTTATCTTTTTCCTCAATAGCTAAATCTCTAGCTTTTTCAGCCTCAACTAACTTTCTTTTAAGCATTGCTATTTCAGCATTTTTAATTTCAATTTCTCCATCCTGTATGTTCAACCTATCAACATACTCAATCTCACATTCTTTCATATAGTCAAGTTTTCTTTCAACATTTTCAATACCTACTTTATAACCTATGTTATCAAGTCTCAGAAACTCAACTTCTTTTATCAAACTCTCATTCCTAGCCTTAAGTTCTTCTATAGTGTCAGCACATGATTTAAAAGAACAAGAAGATTCATTAGATTCATGTGATACCTCAGAATCTGAGCCAGATGATGAAGAAGCATAAGCCATTAGAGCAAAGTTATGCCCTGTAGTTGTCACTGCAAGCAGGCCATGGTTTGGTTCTTCTTGTGCCAAGTCACTCCAGTCATAATCTCCCAAACCATCACAAGACACCAAAGCAGTAGATGGCTTTGACTCTTCTGCAGCCTTCTTGGTTGTGTCAACATTCTTCTTGGGAGCTCTGCATTCTCTGGCAAAATGTCCTTTCCTATTGCAGTTGAAGCACTCCATCTTTGACTTGTCAAAACCCATGTTTCCCTGTGGATTATACTTAAGTTGCCTTCCAGTTCTTTTCAAGAACTTTCTTGCCCTTAAAGTCAGCATAGCCATTTGCCACTTCATATCAATTTCTTCCAGATCATCAGAATCAATGTGATCAGCATCTTGGTTTAGAACTTGAGTAGTTGTGGTGAGATCAGCCAAGAATGCACAAAGAGCAGCATCACTTGCAGTGTCCAAGTTATTAGAACTAGCAGCAGAGATACTAGTGCTAACAGTAGAGACTCCATAAGCAGCAGAGTGACCCTCTGATGAAGTATTGCCTTTGGTAGAAACAAAAGCAATATTTTGAGCTGCTGATGATGAAGTAGACGAATCAGATGCAGCCTTCAACTCAGATTCATAAGCCTTCAAGTTGTTGTATAGATCATCCAAGCTCATTGAATCAAAATCAGCTTTGTTTCTCCACACAACAGTATGCATTCTCCATTCAGGTGAAAGGCTTCTAATAAATTTGAGATTTGTATCTTCTTGAGGGACAATGTATCCAACAAGCTTTAAATGACTTACAAGCTTTTGGAGTCTGCTGTAAGTACCATCAAGATTTTCTCCACTGGTAGAAGTGAAGTTCTCAAATTGATGCTTCAAAGCATTCTTCCTAGCCTTCTTAATGGCATCATTGCCACCCTATAGCTTCCATAAGCTCCTTAGCAGTCTCAATGGGTTCAAAGTCAAGCTGATATTCATTAGGTAATCCCATCATGAGAATACTATGAGCTTTTATCTCTAATTTCTTGAGATCATCAGCTTCCTTTCCCTTGATTCCAACTTCCTTGCCATCAACAGTCACTGAAGTTTGAGTACCTTTGACAATAGCATCCCACATCTTGTAGTCAATCATCCGGATGTACCTCATCCTCATCTTCCATATCTCATACTCACCTTGCTTCAGCATAGGAACCTTGGAGGCAGTAACCATATGAGTTTCATCACCCATGGCTTCAGATGTGTTAACAGACAGTACTTGAGAGAATGTTTGAGTTCTTCTTGATCACAGCTTCTAGATCACAAGCTCTGATACCACTTATTGATCCTAGTTGAGCAATTGATCTAGTATTACTATCTTAGATAAACCCAAGACAATAATGTATAGAAGCTGACTTGTAACAAACTTAATCAATATGCGGAATTTACTGATTAACTTAAGAGGAACACAAACACAATTATATCACCACTTAAACACTTCAATATATTGAATACGAGCACCCTGAATAGTGCTAGGGTTTTGCAACCTTGAAGTGAATACAATGCTAGAATAATACGTACTCTAGTCTAACCCTAGGATCTCCTTTTATACACCAAGGAACCCTACAGGCTTACAAACGACTTCCTACCCAAGACTATGATCTTCTAACATTATAGAATATTACATAATATCTATACTATAAATACAAACATTCGTACATAAACTTATCACATAAGCAGCAGAGTCTCAGCAGTATTCTTCCAGCAGTAGAGTCTCAGCAGTAGTCTTGTCTGGCAGTAGAGATTTTACACTAGCAGTAGACTTGACTAACTAGCAGCAGTGTAGCACCCAGAAGTAGAGTTACTGCAAAACCCAACAAAGGGTCTAGTGACCCTTGGACTCCGCTATATAAACAAATGTAAACCCTCATTAGAGGGTGTTGGTTCTCTTAATGCATTATCAATTTCATTACATCATTCTTTAGAGTTCCTTCCATCTTCTTCTTTCTTATTCTAGTATCTTCTCTCTTCTTCTAGTTTCTCATTCATTCATGAATCTATGGTTGAGTATGCTTAACATGGTGACCTAACAAATACCCTTACACTTGAGATTTGTTTGTCCTCAAGCAAATAGGCTTTTATTCCAATCAAAATATGAGTTAGGGGTCATTTAACACTAATATAAAAGTTATTACAACAAATAGTTACTCGACCCTAATCATAAAAAGCACGGAAATCATACACTAGCACCTCACAAATAGTGTTTGGATACTCTCATCTCTCGGGTGTTATAAACCTATACAACTACATTTGAAATGGAATAAAATCACTCACTACCTGTCATAGCAAATAGATTACCATAGGCTTGGGAGAGGATCAATTACTCCTCCACTAGGCGTAAGCACCTATGATAAACTATCAAAGAGGGCTTTCCAAAGAGTTGTAATGTAAGGTGTAGGGATATGATAAACACGGTTTGGTTGGAATAAAGGGTATTTTACTGGTGGCAAGTTAATTATCATGATCAAATACATGTACTATACAATGTTGCTAAGACCTTAACTACCCGATCAATAGTTTATGCAATTAAAATTTGAATTATTATATTTATTAGCAATATAAGATTAAAAGAATAATAAGAATTAGCGTAGATTGGTAGGCTCTGATAATTCAGTATATTTCACTTCTCTCTTTTTCTCTCTTCAATACCTGATGTATTGTATTTTTATTCTGATATGTCTTTTTATAATAATATTGATATATGATTATTTCATTAATTAATTTATTGTATTTCTATTTCGCCTACATCCTAATAGACTGCTCATATGTCTATGAGTAGTGTTTTCATACCAACGAACACTATTCGCAAAATGTGAGAAAGAACTATTTCAAGATCATTAGAGTCTCGTTCTCTCCCCTATCACTATTATGAACACTTTTACATCTAAACTATACAAATGAATCGGAACTCAAGACTGCACCATTTAAGATAATCGATAACGCTGTTGTGAGTATAGTCTCTATTATAATTTATCTCAAGATCTTAGAGCACGAGTAAGACCTGTTGCGTGTGTTACAGCAATATACCTGTGTATTCTTACATCGTATTGCGTAAAGCCTTCCATGCTCAATGGGAAGTTACATTTTACCGTACATTTGGTAGTTTCCACAATTCTGGCTCCAGAAAAAATTTTAATTTGATTATTATGTCTCATCACTAGGATTTATATATCGACTTTTTCTATTGAAGATTTTAGCTATACCATTTTTATTTTTCCAGGTGTAATATTCTTATAGGTACTAAATCTTATTTTTCTTTGATGTGAATAATGTAGGTCGGTTTTAAATATAAAATTGTTGTGTAACTCTATCAATCATTAGTCAGCTAAAGTAGGATCAATAGCAAAGCGTGGGCAATCACGTGATATTTAAGCTGAAATTTAAGCAATGCGGTGGTAACAAATGTATCACTGTCCAGCAGTTACCATATTAATCTACACACATGTGTGTGAGTATTAACGAAAATACAACATTAGAAGATGATGAGAAGCGGTGTACATTGATAGAGGGGTGTACACGCTTTGTGAATAAAAACTAAAAGTACGACACCACTACACAATCAGTAGAACTGGGAAGAATTATCTTTCGATTATGTTCGACAATTAACTGCTCAATATCGTTTTGATACGTTGGTAATTATGATCGACCAAAAACAGGGTGTACATAAACGAACGAGATTAATTCCGTAATATTCTCTCTTGACCTCATGTATAGTACAGGAGGATTCTTAGACCTACACTCGAATGAATGTAAGAAGCATGGGATGGCCTATATGAACAGGTTGTGGTAGTCTATAATATTTAGTGTCAGTTAAGAACGCAGTTACTTAGAATCTCCAATAGCCACCTAGTAAACACATTCATAAGGATGCCAATATAAGTAATAGGCATTATCCTACAATGGTTTTCGTAGATGAGGGGAGAGAGCACCATATTTAGGTGTGAGCCACCGGTGAAAGTTCTTTGGCTAGGTATCAATGGTGGTTGGTAGGTAGATCATACTAATTATTCCTATCCATAATAGACGAACGCGTTGATATAACTTAGTGCTATTATGTTACACTTCTAAAAATGTGATAATCTAAAGTCTTATGAAATGATCATGAACCTTAGATATTAAAGAACATACTAAAAGACTTTATAATTATATGTACTCTCACTTGACGAGGTTTTATTTACACAAAGTATCACATATTGAATGAATCAATAAGAGGGTAAAAAATTGGACAATTATCTCTAACAGGTGTCCTTCATATATACTAAAACCCCCCACTCACGTTTGATCACCTTTACCTGATGATCAGCATTTAGTCCTCAAATGGTTCACATAAAAGTCGAATGCCTAAGGGGATAGCAATTTAGTAATATTTGGAAATGTTAGGGTACGACTTTTTTCCTAAAAACCATAATGGAGGATATATGGGAGTTATTGAACACAAGGAAGTGTATGAAGTTGTTGTAAAGAATAGATACATTAAAGTCAACTGCTAAAGATGATACGAATGAACAATATATACACCCTGACTCTTTGTATTGGTGTATTACTTATGTTAGAGGAGAGCAACTCGTAACACCGATCTTACTCAAGAAAGATGAACGCTCAAAGCTTCCCTTACGAAATATAAATCATCTCCTTGTCCAAAATAACCTGTTAACCTGAAAAAAACAATAAAGGCGAACCTCGCGTAAAATCGGCGGTATAATCTATAATAGGATATAATGCTTGTGGAATGAATATTTTTGCAGAATTCCTGGAGATTATAAGTTAGAGAATTAACAAAACTTTTTATGATTCCGGAAGAAAAACAAAACTTTTAAAAATTTCAGAAAATTACTGCCTGACGCCGTCAGGTTGTAGGGCCTAACGCCGTCAAAAATGATCTGACATAATTCTCATGTTAAGTTTCTGGAAAAATTTTGGAAAAACTATACCTTACTTCCTGGAATTTCTGCAAAAACATCATTATGACTCGATACAAGCATTTGACTCAAACAAGTACTAATATGCATGTTAATTTACATGGTTATGATTCATGTTCATTCGTTCTTATAAACCGATTTAGATTTCCCTTACACTTATCTTTTGCAAAATACCTTTATATGTAGTTAAGACGAAGTTAAAAACAAAATAAAGCATTTTCACAATTTAGTTGGAAGCATGAATCAATAACAGTAAAAATAAAACATACATACGGAAACAAATAAAATCAAACAAACAAACAAAGCAAACAAAGCTTGGGTTGCCTCCCAAGAAGCGCTTGTTTTTGTTCGAGTCACGAGCCTGACTCTACCCTTATTTAATGGAAATAAGGGAGGTTTTCCCTACACTTAGGATTAAGTGCGGGTGATAGTAGCGATACACACCATCTTGGTGAAAGTATGCCTCGTGAGGAACGAGTGGTGGATGAATTATATGCTCAAAGGGTTGTGTTCATTTCATCATAACCTTACCTAGTTCAATTGGGTCAATGGGTGAATTAAAGTTTTCTCTTAAAAAGGGATCATCTTCTATCAACTTCGAGAGACTCCTAGTTGGAAATCCATCTTGACCTAATAAACCCGGTTTAAACCCATAATGTTTCTTGTGGTCAATCATGAATGGGTGATGTAAGTATGTAAGGTCATGGTTCACTCCTATATTAGCTTCCACTCCACATGGCCTAGAGTCTACTACCTTAATCTTAACATTACCCGGACTATTTGGTTTGATGGGTGGATCGGGGCCTTTTTCAATTCCTAAATTCACATCTAAAGATGGAAGATTAGGTAACGGTTTTGGTTGAGGCTTCGGTTCATCAAAACTAGGAAATTCCCTAGAACTAAGAGTAAGGTTGTGATCACTATAAGCATTCAAACTTATATCATCTAGTTGTGTTTGGTTCAAAGGTTCTACCTCCATCGGGATTCTTAAAGTCTTTTCAACTTCTTCCGGGTAGGTCATGGGCGGTGTGTGTGCCTCAAATGATGGTAGGACTTGTAAGGTACTTAGCGGGCTTATGTTACTAACCTCATCATTCCTTGTGTCAAGATCACCTATATCCTCATTATGGGTTTTAGGAAAGTCTAACCCTAACATTTTCCCTAATATCTAAAGTGCTTCCCTAGGCATCTCGACTTCTATATCCGAATCATAAGGATCATCCTCGATATTCTGACTGCTATATTCAAATTGCCCAAAAGATTCATCATGTGTTTCTTGAGATTCATCGTCATCGATCATAAAACCTAGGTCTTTTTTATCAATGTGATCATGCTCGGCTAGATCCTCCATCACATTAAGATCACCTAAGTGTTCACCCTGTATTATGGTAGTGCCTAACCATGACATGCAGCTAGGTGGCTCAACTCTACCCTCATCCCCAAACAAACTTGTTTCATGATCCTTGAAATTATTTGTTGGGTTGTCAATTCTATAATAATATTGGGCACACTCTTCTATGGCATCCCATGCTTCTTCAGCACTTAATTCCCTAAGATCCCTGCAGGCAAAATAGTAAATGTCCATTTTGGCATGTCGGTCGACACGATCGTAAAAGATTTGAGTTAGGGACCATAAATCGAAGTTATGATGAGGGACTTTTTGGAGTAAATATTTAAAACGAGTCCATGCATCATATAGAGGTTCATCTTTATGTTGTTTAAACATCAAGGTGTCATATGGAGTGGGTGAATTACGTGGTTGGTGGTATGGTGGATTCGCGTTCTCCATAATGGTGAACGGAAGAGTCAATGGAAATTACGAACAAACACACAAAGAAAAAGATAGACTAAAGAAAAACCTGGAAAAATAAAATAAAAATCTCACTAGAAAGGAATCTAGTGAGTAGACCTAATAAAATAAAAATTCAACCTAAACAATAACTATTCCCAGGCAGCGGCGCCAAAAACTTGATACGCGGGATTGCGACCACGCAACAGGTTTTACCTCTCAAGGGATCTTGAGAAGCTTGCAATCCCACCAGGCAGTGTGCCTGACCGATGTAGTATAGTGTAGTGGTAAGTACGGGGGATTGATCGTTCTCTCACAGGGAATAGTGTTCGTTGGGTATGAAAAACTACTCTAATAGGTCTAAGGATGAGGGATGATTATTTTTGTATTTTTATATTTTTTTAAAGCAAGTAAAATCTCGGGTTTGAAGGAGTGGGCGGAATTAGTTGCTAGTCAACTAACCCAAAACTACTATTGCAAATAAAATAAAAATAACTAAAACTAAGTGGTTGTGAAACTTATATGGAGACAAGTGTGTTTACTTAGATTTCCTTACTCCCTAACTATCTTTTACCGGTTGGTTAATGTGTATTAATTGCGTGGATGACGGGTGTATTCCTTAATACCATTCGTGGGGTGGCGTACGTACTTCCCTAACTCTATAAGCTCCTACTTCACTCCTATGTCGAACCTGCTAGAAGCTCCTAACATAGGATCATTAGAATTCGCTCATGCATTAAATACAACCATAAAAACCTAGTACGCATTGGTTCATGTTTCTTAAGACGTTCAAGCAAGTTACCGTATAGGAGGTTAGCCAGTTTTCTTAAGCCTAACATCGATAAACAATCATCCAATACAAGTAATAAAACACCAACAACCAATAATCAATAGTTAGGTTTCATTAGATCTAAGCAAACACAAAATAAATCTAGCCTAGCATGTTAATTGAAAGACAATCATAAGATATAATTAACCAACACATAGGCATATTGATTAATTTGAATGGAGACTTATCTTTAAATGAACATGGAAGAATCAAGGGTGAAAAACCCTTGAAAAAGCTGTCAAAGTTGTCTAGGGTTTGTTCCCAAAAGTTGCACACTAATGAATGAAAAATAGAAAAGTATATATAGAAAATTCACTCTGACGGCGTCAGCTTATATGCTCTGACGCCGTCAGCTCACCGCCATTAGGGTTCTCGGATGGCCTAGATCTACTTCTGACGTCGTCACTTGTAAACTTGCTCTGGGCCGTCTCTCTTTAGCATTACACCTGACGGCCTACATTTCCTAACACCTGACGCCGTCAGGTGTAAACATCACATTTTCTTCTTAGGGCGTCACGTATAGTTAGAATCCACTCTTTTGTCTTGGTTGGCTGACGGCGTCACCTTGTGACTCTGACGCCGTCAGGAAGTATTTCCAGCATTCTTTTGAGACTTTGTCATTTTCTTCACTTTATGCTCCAAAAACGTCCAAAATGAGGTGTTTTCCAGAATTCTTCTCAAAAGTACCTAAAATGACAAAAGGAACGATTTAGGGCAATATTTGATCATATTAACACGAATTAGGGCTTAAATGACCCTCTAAAATGGGTACACTTTTCACCTCATCACCCCTGTTCTTGTTTACAACTTTAGCAGTGGGAACTTTTGTTTGAGCAGTGGTAACTGCTGGTTTCGACTTTGGTACCCACTGTTGGTTATCTTGAACCCTTTTGTTATAAAAAGTCCTTTTTCCTGTTTGTACAGATTTAACAAAAGTTGTTTTAGGTTTTGCACTTGAAACAGGTGATTTAGGATGAGCAGTGTTAACATTTTTAGCACTGGCAAAAGATTTAAGTCCACTTCTCAACAAAACTGCTCTTGGGATCATGTTGCTGTGAGTATTAGGGTGTGAATTGTATTGAAACTTGTTTGAATCCACCCTCTTTTTCCCATAAGCTTCCCTTCTCCCAACATGATAGTCACAATTTGCATGTAAATGTTCAAAGCTACCACAGATATAACATGCTTTATTGTTCATTACAAACTCACTACCTAGTTGTTGAGATTTTACATGATTCCAACTCCTCTGGTTACCCCCTAGGAGTTGATGACTTATTTCTATACATCTCAGCATACCTTACAGTTTGTCTAGGCTTATTAACTTGTTTCCTAGGTTCCTCTGTAATGGTATTAACAACTTGTGAGATAGAAGTCTTTACATTCTTTTCAACACCTCTCATGCTACTACAGATGAGTCACTTGCACTATTCAAAACATCAGTTTCATGCTTAACCTCTTTCCATATTCAGCCCAAATTTGGGAGGACGCATATCAAGAATAGTTCCTGAACTCTGTCTAGTCTGTATGTGCTAAATCTATGCCAGGGGGTGCTGGAACACCCCTCAGTGGTGCAGGAACTGTCATCTGTATTCCTAAACCAGACTTAGCTTTGTTAGTGATTGTGCCTTCCAAATTTATCAATAGACTTAGACTGATAATATAGGTATCAACAGTAAGTTGACATTCTCATTTACCTTTCTAAATCCTTTCAAGCTCTTCTTTAAATGCCTCAATCACTGCGCTATCTTATGATCTAACTCTCTTTTAAGAATAACCATATCATCATTAAATTTTGTCTCATTTTCTCATATATCGCTCAAGTTGTTTTTCAACACCAGATGATACCTCTTCTAAATATTTGACATTATAGTTAGCCAGCAAACAACTCTTGTTCTATGGTGTTTTGATGGATCTTAAACACACACCTTGTGTTGTTGCAGTACTGTTGGTAATATTATTCAAGCATGCGGAATTTACTAACAACACATTAGAATAAGTTTATATGAGTATTGTGAGTGCAGTATAGTTGTCATTGTAACACAAAGCTCAATATTATTAGATGATAATAATACGGAGTGATACTTAGCTATCACTAGGTTACACTGAAGCTCTCTAGAATCAATTCTACCTATGATCAATGACCTAGGATCTCCCTTTTATAGCACAAGCGAGTCCTTTACAACATAAGTATAATTGCTATCCTAAATAGAATATTCACATAGTCTATTCTATACTTATCTATCACGAATCATAACATATCTAGTAAGCCCCAGTGGTAAAAATCGTACTAGCAGCATGCGTAATGAGTTTCCACTTGCTAGTGGCATTCTTCAGCAGTGTTCTTCCACCAAGCCTATCAGTGGTAACTGTTAGCTTTTATTCCAACAATCCTTCCCCTAAACTTATGATTTTCTCTGCCAAAATCAATAAGTTTCTTCAATCTGCATAAAAGT
>LBNU01032664.1:30847-53208 GCA_014162995.1 Artemisia annua
AAAATTTCTCGAAAAAATGGTTTATCGAGAAAAATTTTAGCAAAGTTTCGAGAAATTTTACTGTAGCTGGAATTAGTAAAGTTCTCGAAAATTATGAAAGGATTTCAAAAGTTTTCCAAGGATCTCGAAAATCAAAAGATTTCGATAAGCCAGAAAAGATCTCGAAAGTTCAAAATTTTCGAAAAAAATTCCACAAAGTTTCGAGATTATACAATATCGAAAATATCCAACAAGTCGAAGTGTTTTCTTTCTTATACAAGAGAGAAAAGCACTGAGTAACCAACGAAAACACTTTAGGAGCAGTCACAAAAGATCTCGAAAGTTAGGGTTTAAGGATTTCGAAAAAAATACACTTTTTGGCAGATTTTTGTTTTTGATAAAAGCAATCAAAAAACACGTTTTTAATCCAAGATTCTTGTACAACTAACCTTAAAATGATGAAATCTTAAAGAAAGTTGCAAACTTGAACCACTTTTCAACAATTTGAAAATTTTCAAAAAATGGTACAAATTTGTACGAATCAAAATTTTGTGAAAAATTTGAAACTTTGTTGGTTGTTTGAGTTTATAACACAAGTTTTGATGTAAAAGATGTGATAAATACATGAAACAAACAAGAAAGTAGCAAGCTTTTAACAAAAAATAACGAGTAAAAAAGTGGTTTTTGGGTCGTTAAGAGCAAAAACAAAAAAATACACCTTCTTTTGGCGATTGATACCACTTGTTAGGTCACCATATTGTAAACACAAGTATAGATTTGATAGAAATGAGATGAGAAATAGAGTTTGGTTGATTAGATCAAACATGAAGAATAAAAGTGCAAGAGTTTCACTATGTTATTGAAATAACCAACAAGAAAATGGGATACATAGATGTCCTATTTATAGGATGGGAGCTAGGGCAACACGCCTACTCCATCCCTTCTCTTAATCGTTTGGGCTTTAGGCCTATTACAAATTTAATCAACTTAGGAACCTATTACAAATGTTGAAATAACCGAGACTTGACTAAAATATAGAAAAACTTAGGTTCTAACAAAGACCACGTCATCATGACTACTATGACCTCAATTGATGATATCCAAGCAGCTGGGTCCGATACTCGACCTCCTATGCTCGACAGAACTGACTATGAGTCATGGTCTCAAAGAATTCGTTTGTATTGTCAGGGCAAGGAAAATGGGGAGAACATTCTGAGATCGATTGATGAAGGGCCATTTCAAATGGGTACTACCAGAGATGTTATATCTACAAGTGAAGATGGAACAATCACCTTTGGAATTGACAGACCTCGTACTTACAATGATCTTAACAAAGCTGAAAAGAAACGCTATGATGCTGATATTCAAGCTTCCAACATTGTGATACAAGGGTTACCCAAGGACATCTACAAACTGATTAACTTCAACACTGAGGCCAAAGCCGTTTGGGACAATGTCAAAATGCTGCTAGCTGGTTCAGAACTCACCAAACAAGATCGTGAATCTCAGTTATATGATGAATTTGAGCACTTTAAGATGAATCCTGGTGAAAACATCAATGACTACTATGTCAGATTCCACAAGCTTGTGAATGACATGAGAATGATCAGAATGACAATGCCCAACATCCAACTCAACTCAAAGTTTGTTAACAATATGTCACCAGAATGGGATCGGTTTGTCACAGCTGTGAAGTTAAACAAAGGACTAAGAAACACCAACTATGAACAACTCTATGCTTACCTGCAACAACATGAGAAACATGCCATGTATGATCGTCAGCTGAGAGAAAAATTCCATACTTCAAATGATCCTCTTGCTCTCATCTCCAGTGTTCAGGGACTAAACCAATCCACAGTTGATTCAATCAGCCATCCTACTGCTTAAGCGACACAGAATCAGTCTTCCCTTGGTCAATCATCCATGCAATCATCAAGTGTCAAGACTAATCAACAAGACTCTGGGAACTCTAACATTGACGAAAGGATTGATAATCTCTCCAACCAAGTCTCACTGTTGGTTCAACACTTCAGGAATACACTTCCTCAAACCAACAACCAACTCAGAACCTTATCTAACCCACGTAATCTTGCTGTTGTGGAAGATGGGCGTGTTGTGGTTCAAGGCTCAGAATAGGATGGGGAATGGTAATCAAGGACAAGGGAGATAACCCAAGTGCTACAACTATGGTGGATTGGGTCATATTGCAAGGAACTGCACTAAACCAAAACGTCCTCAGAGCTCGGATTAATTCAAGGACAAGATGTTGCTGATGCAAGCCCAAGAGAATGGAGTTTTGCTGGATGAGGAGCAACTGCTATTTCTTGTGGGTGATGAAGGGAATTCATTTGATGCCGATGTGGATGATCAACCAGTTCATGATCTTGCTCTCAATGACCCAAACATCTTCCAAGCTGAAGATTGTGATGCCTTTGATTCTGATGTTGATGATGAGCCCACTGCACAGACCACGTTCATGGCCAATCTCTCATCTGCAGTCACATCACCACAACAATCTGGATCTTCCAACTCATCCATCATTTCTGAGATACTCAAATTGTATGACACATACGAAACATGTGATGTTACAAAGATTCTCAATGAAGTACATCAGACTAGTGTTGTCACGCCAGATGATGATGTTTTGAAAAAGAACAATGTTTCCTAAAAACAACAACATGTGGATAACAACAAAGAATATTATGAACCTAGTAGAGCATCTTTCGATACATATGTTGATAATGTGATGCACAAACAAATGACTCATAACGAAGTAAAACACACAGACATTGTTGATTCAAATTCTGCTGATATGGGTAATAGCAATGTTATCCCATCTGAACAATATATGAAACAAAATGCCAAGTCTGTTTTAGCAAATGATGACTCCTCTGTTGATAATGACATGAGTGAATTTGATGAATACACTGCTTTTATACCTGATGATACCGTGACCACTAGGATTAAAATTCTTAAAGATCAGGTGAATATGTATCAACAACGTGCAAAATTTGAGTTAACCGAACGAGAGCAGAAAATGGATTGGCAAATGTATGCATACATTACCGAAAGAAATTTAAAGGAAGAAGCATTAAGAATGGAAATAAAATCTTTACAAAATCAAGTTGATCAAACTGTTAAGCAAAAACAAGAGATTCAGGAAAGTGTAACCATACTAAAACCAGATTTTCAAAGTAAAGAAACTAAACTCTTAAGTGACTTTTCCAACTTGAAAGCCTTAAAGAACAAGCTTCAAAATAAATTGTACACACAAGGCAAAACCATTCAAACTGCTCAAATGATGAATAAGCACATTAAGTTACGTGATGAACATAGCAATAAGGATGTAGGAGTGCCTAAAACTAATTTTCTTAGGAGTGCTAGTGCCTCTCAACCTGCCTTATATGATGCTAATGTGATGCTTACACCTAGAGAAAGACTTGAGAATAAAATGAAGGATCCCAAGAGCATTAAAAAACGTGTCAATGTCAAGCCCCATAATTACTATGAACAGAATAGATTGACGATTTTTGTGCCCCAAAATAGGTTAACACCAGAACAAATTTTTGGCCTTTAGACGTTGAGAAAATGAAAGCTGAAAGGCTTAGCCACAACTCTCCTTAAGATTGCAACTCCAACGGTGTATCCTCCCAATACACCAATGCACCTAGTTCAGTTAGCTCTTCCCACTCAATGTAAAACTCTTATTAGCATATACGTTCTGCATCAAATGTTTGCTGAATTTGACAAAACTTGTATAAAGAGAATTACACCAACGGGAATTACTGAAGGGGAAAGGGGGTTTGAATTAACAAAAGAGTGTTACCTTATAGAAGTTATTCTGTTTTTTAAATAAATCAAAGAACATTTTGAAGGCATGCAAACGTCTCTTAAATCTAAGATTAATGAAATGAAAGATGTGTTTAAAAATCTGGAACTTGAAGGAAAACAAACTGTAATAGACCTTCAACACAGTGAAATTGCGAGGAAGAATGCCCTCATCGTGAATGATAATTTAATTGCAAAGTGCATTGCTCAAGATGTGTTTTATACTGTTACTGATTCTACTTTAACTGCTTGCCAATTTCATGAAATGTCTATTGCATTAAATGTTTTCCAGAATCGTGTTGTTGAGCTTGAGGGGGAGAATTTAAGATTGCAAGAAAAAATTCAAAACGATGATCATGATAATATGATCAGGAACTTTTCGAAATTAGAAGTTAATAATCTCAAATTGCAACAAAAAATTCAAGCTCACACTAACACGATTCAGAAGTTGAGGGCTCAAATTGCCCAATTGAAATCTCATAAGGGTGATGTGATTGAACCCCAGAAACCGTGTTTAGATTCTCAAAATTTTCAACTTCAAAACATCATCAAACACCTCAAATATGAAAATGATTGTTTTCAATCTGAAAACTCAAAGGTCAAACAACATTACAAAGAGTTACATGATTCGATAAAGATCTCACGTAATAAAACCAATGAGAAAGTAACGTCTTTGTTAAATGAAATTGAGAATCTAAAGACTCATGTGAAAGGGAAAAAGCCTGTCACTGCGTTTGATAGCATTCTCTCCATGGTCGATAAATCTAAAAGAAATGCATGTGATGCCGTAAATATTCCTCTTCCCCTTAGGAACAATGTGTTTGTCCATAGTGAGTACCTTAGGTATCTTAAATATTGCCTTGACATGCTTTATGAGACCGTTGAAGAGGTTAGAATGGTGAGACCTGCTGATAATGCCATCCTTGATGTTTATTATCTCACCAATAGATCATATGAACTCTTAGATTATGCAATTGGTACTTGTCCCAAAGCTGTTAGCATGCGAGATAAGATTTATGAACCGTCCTCTAAGGATAAGAACAAGCATGTTGCCTTTAATGTACCCTTGACATCATCTGAACTTAACACACCCCATACCAAAAATCAAACAGCAATACCTCGATCTAATATTCCCATCGTTAATTCTACATGAGTAAACATTGACACTAAAGCTAGCGGGTCAAAGCCTAGTTGCAATACAAGGAATGATAGGACTTCGCCAGCTAAGAGTGCTCAAGGGAAGAAAGTAGAAGACCACCTTAGGAATAATAAGACTGATCTGAATGATATGAATCGTGTTGATTCTACTAGTAGCTCTAGGCGTACTGTAATTAATTCAAATTCTGCTGCTACTTGTAAGATTTGTAATGACTATTTAATTTCTGGTAATCATGATGAGTGTGTTGAGACATTTCTGAATGCTTCTAAATTACTCCCGGTCAATAATTCTTTGAATCATAAAATTGAAAACCGTGTTTGGAAGGCCACAGGAAGGATGTTTTCTAATTTTGGCTATCATTGGAGGCCCACTGGAAGAAAATTCACTTTAGGAAGTCAATGCCCGTTAACTAATCTGCCCAATTCTAGGCTTTCCAATGTTAGGGTATGGAAGGAAACCGGCAGGACTTTTCCACATGTCATGATATGTCTAATGATACCACTGAACCTTCCACTTCTGTTATAAGTAATTATGCTTGTGCTAACCAATTGGATCCCACTTGTGTTTGGGGGTCCACGTTTTTCAGTTATCCATATCTGTCTGGTTTCAAATGCAGGTCGTACAAATCGTCCTGTGGTAGTTGGACTCAGGCTGCTCAAAACATATGACTGGGGATCGCTCGCGGCTCAGAAACTTCATGAAAAAGTTTATTGGGATAGTTAGATTCGGGAATGATCATTTTGGTGCGATAATGGGTTATGGAGATTATATGTTTGGTGACAGCGTGATTTCTAGGGTATAGTATGTAGAAGGGCTTGGGCACAATTTGTTCTCCGTTGGTCAATTTTGTGACTCAGATCTTGAAGTTGCCTTCAGAAAACACACTTGTTTTGTTAGAAAATTGGATGGTGTGGATCTTCTGAAAGGTAGACGTGGCTCAAACCTCTACACAATATCCATAGAAGACATGATGCAGTCATCACCTATTTGCTTATTCTCTAAGGCATCCAAGAAGAAGTCATGGTTGTGGCATCGTCATTTGAATCACTTGAACTTCGGTACCATCAATGAGCTCACTCGTAAAGATCTCGTTCGAGGCATGCCCCGGCTGAAATATGAAAAAGATCACCTTTGTTCCGCTTGTCAGCTAGGTAAAAGCAAGAAGCAATCTCACAAATCCAAAACTATTAACACCATTATGGAAGTTCTTCATACCCTTAACATGGATCTGTGTGGTCCAATGAGAGTGCAAAACATCTTTGGAAAGAGATATGTGTTAGTGATTGTTGATGACTACTCTTGATTTACATGGGTTAAGTTTGTCAGATCCAAGGATGAGACACCTGAAATCATCATCAAACTCATCAAGCAGCTGCAAGTTGGACTCAATAAAACTGTCAGATTCGTCTGAACAGATAACGGAACTGAGTTTGTTAATCAGCAACTTACTCAATTTTATGAAAACCTTAGAATTAGTCATCAAAGGAGTACACCTCGAACACCTCATCAGAATGGAGTCGTTGAAAGACGAAACCGTACTCTTGTAGAGGCCGCACAAACCATGCTGATATTCTCCAAAGCTCCTATGTTCCTCTAGGGAGAGGCAATTGCAACTGCTTGTTACACTCAAAACCGATCACTGATACATCCTCTTCATGGCAAAACCCCCTATGAGCTAGTGCATGAGAGAAAACCAGATCTTTCATTTCTTCGATTATTTGGTGCACTATGCTACCCAACCAATGATAGTGAAGACTTGGGAAAGCTCAAGGAAAAAGCTGATATAGGAATTTTTGTTGGATACGCACCAAACAAGAAGGGTTATCGAATCTACAACAAAAGAACCTGACAAATCATGGAAACCATCCATGTCACGTTTGATGAGTTGACCAAGCACACGGCTCCTGAATACTCCAGTTCTGGACCCGCATCTAATCTTTTGATTCCTGGACCAATCAGTTCAGGACTTGTACATTCTTCCACCACTAATGCTCCTTATGTGCCACCCACTAGTAAGGAGTTGAAGAAGTTATTTGATCAAATGTATGATTAGTATTTTGAACCTCAACGGATAGTCGAACCAGAACCACAAGTCATATGTCCTGATGCTGCTACTAATGATGCACTTCAACCTACAAATGGGCCTTTCATCTCCATCTCTTTGAGTCAAAATGCTCCGTCATCCAGTCATACTCAACCCACTCTCACCGATCAACCTCCTTCAATTCCTCAAGGAGCCGCATCTGAAAATTCTTTTGAAGTGAATCCCTTTGCTCAAACACCTGATGAACCCTTTGTCAACATATTTGCCCCTGATCCATCCAATGAGGCAACCTCTTCGGAAGATTCAAATACTGCTACATCAGTCCTCAGTCATCAACTTCATGAGCATATCAGAAAATGGAAAAATGATCACCCAATTGACAACATCATTTGTAATCCATCTCGCCCCGTATACACACGTAGACAACTTGCAACAGATGCCTTGTGGTGCTTCGTCAGCTCCATACTGTCTAAAACTGAGCCGAAGGATTTTAAAGAAGCTTTGACTAAGGCATTCTGGTTTACAGCAATGCAAGATAAAATTCATGAATTTGACCGACTTTATGTATGGGAATTAGTGCCTCCTCCCGACTGTGCTATGATTATCGCTCTCAAGTGGATCTTCAAAGTAAAGCTTGACGAATATGATGAAGTTCTGAAAAATAAGGCTCGGCTAGTGGCCAAAGGATACAGACAAGAAAAGAGTATTGACTTTGAAGAATCATTCGCACCCGTGGCTAGAATTGAGGCCATCAGAATCTTTCTTGCAAATGCAGCTAGTCAGAATATGATTGTCTACCAAATGGATGTGAAGACTGCATTCCTTAATGGTCACTTGAAGGAAGTGGTATATGTAAGTCAACCAGAAGGGTTTGTTGATCCTGAACGCCCTAATCATGTCTATCGCTTGAAGAAGGCACTTTATGGACTTAAACAGGCACCCAGAGCATGGTATGATACTCTATCCAAATTCCTTCTAGCCAACAAATTCACCAAGGGTGTTGTTGATCCTACATTGTTCACCAGAAAGTCGGCCAAGCATCTACTCCACATTTAGATATATGTAGATGACATTATCTTCGCTTCTTTAGATCCTTTGGAATGTGATCGTTTTTCTCAAGAAATGAGTACAGAATTCCAAATGTCCATGATGGGGCAAATGTCATTTTTCTTGGGGTTGCAAATCTCTCACAATCCCCATGGTATCTTCATCAATCAATCCAAGTATGCTACTGAAATCTTGAAGAAATTTGGATTTGAATCATGTGACTCTGTTGACACTCCAATGGTAGAGAGATCAAAACCGGATAAGGATGTTGAGGGGACTCAAGTTGACCAAATGAAGTACTGTAGCATGATTGGATCCTTAATGTACCTCACTGCTAGTAGGCCAGACCTTCTATTTGCTGTTTGCATGTGTGCTCGTTATCAATCCAAACCCACTAAAAGCACTTAGAAGCAGTCAAAAGGGTTTTCAGGTACCTTCAATGGACTATTCACATGGGCCTTTGGTATCCTAAAGACACTGCTATGGCTCTCACTGCCTACTCTGATGCTGATCATNGAGAGATCAAAACCGGATAAGGATGTTGAGGGGACTCAAGTTGACCAAATGAAGTACTGTAGCATGATTGGATCCTTAATGTACCTCACTGCTAGTAGGCCAGACCTTCTATTTGCTGTTTGCATGTGTGCTCGTTATCAATCCAAACCCACTAAAAGCACTTAGAAGCAGTCAAAAGGGTTTTCAGGTACCTTCAATGGACTATTCACATGGGCCTTTGGTATCCTAAAGACACTGCTATGGCTCTCACTGCCTACTCTGATGCTGATCATGCGAGGTGTCAAGATACTCGTCGAAGTACGTCAGGTGGCGCTCAATTTCTTAGAGATAAGCTTGTCTGCTGGTCATCAAAGAAGCAAATGAGTACGTCGATCTCCTCCACTGAAGCTGAATACATTGCCATGTTATCCAGCTGTGCTCAAATCCTTTGGATGAGATCATAACTATCTGATTATGGCTTTGTATACAAAAAAATTCCGATGTATTGTGACAACAAAAGTACAATTTCTCTTTGCTGCAACATCGTCCAGCACTCCAGATCGAAGCACATTGATATTCGACATCATTTCATCAGGGAACAAGTGGAAAAAGGGATTGCGGAACTTTACTTTGTGAGGACTAAATTTCAGCTGGCTGACATCTTTACTAAGGCACTTCCCAGAGAACGATTTCAATTCATTCTCCTGCCTCTTGGAATGAAGAGTATCTCCCCTGAGTCACTCAAAAGGCTTCAGGAAGAAAATGACGAGTAATGGATTCGCTTCACATATCCTTGTACATATTCTTTAAAACCAAAAAGAAATATACAAAAATATAAAAACCTAGAAAAACCATAAAAATCTGAAAAACACAAAATACCAAAAATAGCTTCAACCTTTACGGCTTTATATTATTACCACTGATATTACTTCTGTTGGGAATAAAGCTAACAGTTACCACTGATAAGCTTATGGAAGACACTGCTGAAGAATGCACTAGCAGTGGAAACACATTACCACTGCTAGTACATATTATTACCACTGCTATTAGGATAACTGTTATGTATTCGAATATAGAAAAGATCTTCATGTATATTCTATTATATTAGTTTTATCTTTATCTTGTAAAAGACTCCTTGTGCCATAAAAGGAGGTCCTAGGTCATTGTGCTAGGTACGTATCAACATTAGAAAGCTTCAAGGTGTAACCCTAGTGATAGCTAAGATTACTCGTATTATTATCAATAATATTGAAGCTTTGGTGTTAGACTTACAACTGTTCTCACTTGCATTACATCATACAATAAATATTCTAAGTATTGTTAAGTATATTCCGCGTGCTTAATATAACTCAAAGTATCACTCAAACACAAGGCGTGTGTTTAGATCCTACAAGTGGTTTCAGAGACAGGTTTCTGATACTTTGATTTAGAAGATCCACGGAATTAAAGCTTAACCAATTCACTCAGATCCATGGAGATGGAAAACAACCAGTCCAACTCTGTTCCACGACTTCCTAAACTTAAACTCAATGAGTTTGAGATGTGGAGGATTATGATAGAGCAATATTTTCTCATGACAGACTATGCTTTGTGGGAAATCATCTTAAATGGTGATTCCTTCAAGCTTGAGAAAAAGACTGAGAAGATTGGTGACAAAGAGGTAGTAACAGTTTCTGTGCCTACTACAACAGATGAAAGAACTCAGAAGAAGAATGACCTGAAGGCTAGAAGTTCATTGCTCATAACTCTTCCAAAAGATCAAATAATTGCTTTCACCAAGTACAAAACAACAAAAGAACTTTTTGAAGAGATCTGCTCAGTGTTTGGTGGCAATGATGCTACTAAGAAGACTCAAAAGACATTTTTGAAGCAAAGCTATGAAAACTTTTCTGCTTCAAGCAATGAATCTCTTGACAGCATCTTTACCAAACTACAGAAAATTGTCACTCAATTGACTGTGTTTAGAATTGAGGTAGAAATGGAAGACCTCAACTTGAAGTTTCTAAGAATTTTGCCTGCTGAGTTTCATACCAATATTACAGTCTAGGAAAACAAACCTGAGATTGAAACTATGAAGCTCAATGATTTATACAATAACTTCAAGCTGATTGAGCAAAGATTGAAGAAGGCAGGAAAGCTTGGTTCAAGCTCTAGCAGCTTGGCATTGATGTCAACTTCAGTTGACAATGATGACAGTGAAGATGAAAGTGATGATGACTTTGCCACTGCTGGTTCAACAGTTTCCACTGGTAATGCTCTTGTTACCACTGCAGGTACAAAGAAGAAGGTTGCTGGTATTGGAGATCCAACCTTTTATGCCTTTATCTCCACTCAAGTTAATGGCTCTATATTGACTCATGAAGACATAGAGCAAATTGATGATGATGACTTGGAGGAGATGGACATAAAGTGGCAGATAGCTCTTCTTAGCATGAGAGCTAGGAAGTTTTACAAGAAGACTGGCAAGCCAATCCACATCAATGGAAGTGAAACTGCAGGATTTGATAAGAAGAAAGTAGAGTGTTTCAACTGTCACAAGTTGGGACATTTTGCTATATAATGCAGAAGACCAAAGAAGCAGGATAACAGACCCACTTGGTACAAGCAAAAGAAAGAGCCAACAGTGGAAGAACCAAAGGAAATGCTGGCAATTGATGGTGTGAGCTATGATTGGAGTTTCATGGCTGTTGATGAAGAGGAAAACTCTTCAGATGCTGCTCTCATTGCTACAGAACATGCTCTCATGGCCTTCTCTGACTCTGAGGTACAAAACTTTGAAAGTTGTTCTAAAAAATGTAGGGCTTCTAGAGAATGTGAAAGGCTTAATGAATTGCGTGAAAATCAAAGAACAGAGTTATTTGCTGCTAATTATAATGTTCAAATCTTATGAGAGGAATATCTGTGTTAGAAAAGCAACTAGAGCATTATAGGGATAATGAATCAAAATATAATGATGATATGATTGTCCTTAAAAGAGAGTTAGATCATAAGATAGCAGTGAATGAGGCATTTAAAGAAGAGCTTGAAAGGCTTAGAAAGGTAAATGAGAATGTCAACTTATCTGTTGATACCTTATATTATCAATCTAAGTCAATTGATAAAATTTGGGAAGCACAAATTACAAACAAAGCTAAGTCTGGTTTAGGATACAATACAGTTCCTCCACCACTAAGGGGTGTTCCAGCACCCCCTGGCATAGATTTAGCACATACAAGACAAGAAGATTTTCAGGAACCTATTCTTGAATATGGTCCTCCCAAATTTGTGAAAAGTGAGGAAGAGGTTAAGCATGAAACTGATGTTTTTGAAAGTGCAAGTGACTCATCTATAGCAGATGAGAGTGTTAAAAAGAAAGTAGAGGCTTCTATCCCACAAGTTGTTAATACCATTACAAAGGAACCTAGGAAACAAGTTAATAAACCTAGAAAAACTGTAAGGTATGCTGAGATGTATAGAAATAAGTCATCAACTCCTAGGGGTAATCAAAGGAGTTGGAATCATGTAAAATCTCCACAACTAGGTAGTGAGTTTGTAGTGAACGATAAAGCATGTTATATCTGTGGTAGCTTTGATCATTTACATGCTAATTGTGACTATCATGTTGGGAGAAGGGAAGTTTATGGGAAAAACAGGGTGGATTCAAACAAGCTACAAAACAAATCACACCCTAATGCTCACAGCAACATGATCCCAAGAGCAGTTTTATTGAGAAGTGGACTTAAAACTTTTCCCACTACCAAAAATGTTAACACTGCTTTCAAAAAGCAAAACTGGACTGTCTTGTTGCAAACTGGAATTAAAGATTCTTCCCCAAAATCACCTGTTTCAAGTGTAAAACCTAAAACAACTTTTGTTAAATCTGTACAAACAGGAAAAAGGACTTTTTATAACAAAAGATTTCAAAATAACCAACAGTGGGTACCTAAGTCTAAACCAGCAGTTACCACTGCTCCAACAAAAGTTTCCACTGTTAAAGTTGTTAACAAGAACAGGGGTAATATGGGAAATGCTGTGAAGGCCTCAGCACGTTGGGAATGGAAACCTAAAGGAATTAACACAACAATCAATCCCAATGGTGTATCAATGACCTTTGATAAATTTAACTATATTGATACACGAGGCAGATCCAAGTCTATCATTGCTTGGGTCTCCAAAAGAAACTAACTCCTTTATTATATGTGCAGGAACATCCAAGGACAAAAAGATCAGATCAAGGCTATACAGACAGTGGATGTTCAAGGCACATGACTGGCAACAAGTCCTATCTATCCAATTTTGAATACTTTGATGGACATGATGTCAGCTTTGGAGGAGGGTTTAATGGTAAAGTTACTGGTAAAGGTGTCATTAAAACTGATAACATGGATTTTGAACCTGTGTACTATGTAAAAGAGCTTAAGTATAATCTCTTCAGTGTGTCACAGATGTGTGATAAGAAAAACAATGTTCTTTTTACTGAAGATATGTGTTTGTTCTTTCTAAGGATTATAAGATGCCTGATGAGAGTCAGATCCTTCTTAAAATTCCTATAAAAGGCAACCTATATAGCTTTGATATGGATAACATTGTTGCTAAATAAGATCATGCTTGCTTTATTGCAAAGGCCACAGTGGATGAATCCATGCTATGGCATAGAAGACTTGGTCATATAAATTTCAAAACCATAAATAAGATTGTCAAAGATGGTTTGGTAAGAGGCTTGCCTCAGAAAAGATTTGAAAATGATCAAACCTGTGTTGCTTGTCTTAAGGGTAAACAACACAGAGCTTCTTGCATGTCAAAATCAATTAACTCTATTACTCACCCACCTCAAATGTTACATATGGATTTGTTTGGTCCTACATCTGTGAGTAGCATAAATTTTAAGAGATATTGTCTTGTTATAACTGATGATTTTAGTAGGTTCACATTGGTTTTCTTTCTTAGAACTAAGGATGAGACAACTGGCATCCTTAAGACTTTATCACTGAAGTAGAAAACCAAAATGATATGAAAGTTAAAATCATTAGGTGTGACAATGGGACAGAATTTAAGAATAGAGTTATGGATGATTTTTGCAGAGAGAAAAGTATTAAAAGAGAATTTAGTGTAGCTAGAACTCATCAACAAAATGGTGTAGCTGAGAGGAGAAATAGGACACTAATAGAGGCTGCTAGAACTATGTTGGCAGATTCAAAATTGCCAATAACTTTTTGTTATGTGCAAAACAGGGTTTTAGTAGTAAAGACAAAGAACAAGACACCTTATGAGTTATTTAGAGGTAGACCACCTCTCCTAGACTTCATGAGACCATTTGGATNATTAAAAGAGAATTTAGTGTAGCTAGAACTCATCAACAAAATGGTGTAGCTGAGAGGAGAAATAGGACACTAATAGAGGCTGCTAGAACTATGTTGGCAGATTCAAAATTGCCAATAACTTTTTGTTATGTGCAAAACAGGGTTTTAGTAGTAAAGACAAAGAACAAGACACCTTATGAGTTATTTAGAGGTAGACCACCTCTCCTAGACTTCATGAGACCATTTGGATGTCATGTCACTATTCTCAATACCATAGATCATCTGGGTAAATTTGATGAAAAAGCTGATGAAGGGTATTTTGTTGGGTATTCCATGGTTAGTAAAGCTTTTAGTGTATTCAACTTAAGAACCCAAAAGGTAGAAGAAAATCTGCATGTTGAGTTCCTAGAAAACAAAGTGAATATCAAAGGAACTGGACCAGATAGGCTGTTTGATCTTGATACTCTAACCCATACCATGAATTATGTGCCTATCTCTACAGGTACATCTTCTAATGATTTTGCAGGTTCAGAAAAGTTTGTTGATGATGATGAACCAAGCTTGGATCAACAAGATGATGAAGATGAATTCATTTTGCCTATTTGGGATTATGCAGATTATGATGATGTTGCAAAGACTGGAGATTCTCAACCTTCTAAAGCAACAAATGTGAACACTGGAAATAAAGATAGCAGTGGAAACTTAGATTCCACTACTAGGCCAAAAGATTCCACTGCTAGACCAGAAGTTGCAAAGAATGTTGAAAGCAGTGGAAATACTACCTCCACTGCTAGCCCAGAAGTTTCCACTGCTACACCTGAAGTGGAAAATTCAAGTCCAGTTACATAGGAAGCTCAAGCCAGTGATGTTGAAATATCAAATATGCCTACTGAGATTGACATTCCTCAAACTCCCCATACCACAGTTCATAAATCACATCCTCTTGAAAATGTGATAGGGGATGTAAATTCACCTGTGAAGACTTGAAGACAATCAAAGATGGCTGACATTCATGGCTTTATCAGTGAAATTTATGAATCTAAGGATCATGAAGACAAAAATGAATGTCTGTTCATGTGCTTTCTATCTCAAATGGAACCAAAGAATGTATTCAAGGCACTTGAAGATGAAAGCTGGGTAGAAGTAATGTAAGAAGAGTTGCTTCAGTTCAAGATTCAAAAGGTTTGGGTGCTTTGTGATCTACCTAAAGGCATGAAAGTTATTGGTACCAAATGGGTGTTCAGAAACAAGAGAGATGAAAGAGGGATAGTCATAAGAAACAAGGCTAGGCTTGTAGCTCAAGGATACACTCAAGAGGAGTGTATTGACTATGAAGAGGTGTTTGCCCCAGTTGCAAGAATAGAAGCAATTAGGCTCTTTCTAGCCTATTCATCCTTTATGGGCTTCACAGTCTATTAAATGGATGTAAAAAGTCCTTTTTTATATGGGCAAATTGATGAGGAGGTATATGTTTCACAACCTCCAGGCTTTGAAGACCCTGATCATCCAGACAAGGTATACAGGGTAGTTAAAGCATTGTATGGACTGCATCAGGCACCAAGGAAGTAGTATGAAACCCTAGCAACTTATCTTTTGGAGAATGGGTTTCACAGAGGAAGAATTGATCAAAATTTGTTCATCAAGAAAGAAAAAAATGATATCTTGCTGGTTCAAGTGTATGTTGATGATATTTTTTTTGGCTCAACAAAGCCAGAGATGTGCTAAGATTTTGAGAAGCTTATGAAGGATGAGTTCAAGATGAGTTCTATGGGTGAACTCACATTCTTTTTGGGACTTCAAGTACAACAAAGGCCAGATGGAATCTTCATTAATCAAGACAAGTATGTGGCTGAGATACTTAGGAAGTTCAAGTTCACTAATGGAAAGTCCTCAAGCTCACCTGCAGACAGGGGTACACATCTGCTTCTAAAAGAAAACAGTGGAGAAGTAGTTGATGTACATATGTACAGATCTATGATTGGTTCTTTGATGTATCTCACTTCATCAAGGCCAGACATTATGTTTGCAGTTTGTGCTTGTGCAAGGTTTCAGGTCACTCCCAAAGAATCACACTTGACTGCAGTAAAGAAGATTTTCAAATATCTTAAAGCATATCCTCATTTGGGATTATGGTACCCTAGAGAATCTCCTATGGAATTGGTTACCTACTCAGATAGTGATTATGCTGGAGCTAGTTTGGATAGAAAATCTACAACAGGTGGATGCCAATTTCTTGGGTGTAGATTGGTGTCCTGGCAGTGCAAGAAACAAACAATGGTGGCTACTTCATCAACTGAGGCAGAGTATGTGGCTGCTGCAAGTTGCTGTGCTCAAGTTCTATGGCTTCAAAATCAACTTTTGGACTATGGGTACAATTTCATGAATACCATCATTTATATTGACAATAGTAGTACCATATGCATAATTAAGAATCCAGTTCAACACACAAAGACTAAACATATTGAAATTAGACATCATTTTATAAGAGATTGTTATGAGAAAAGGCTAATTCAAGTTGTCAAAATCCATACTGATGATAACTATGCTGATTTATTAACAAAAGGTCTTGATGTGGGTAGATTTCAGTACTTGGTGACAGGTATTGGAATGCTAAATCCATAAAATTTTTGTGTCTAATGGTCTTTGGTGTTGAGGGGAGGTTCTTGGTACTAAAATTGTTGTATATGTTTGTATAAGTGTGTATATTTCTTTGCTTGTATTTTGTTTGTCCACTAACTTTTATGTAGAGAATAAGTCAATCAGCGGAAACAAAAAGGCAAGCAGTGGTATTTGGTGCTCTCACAGTGGAAACAGATAAACAAACAAGAAACTTTATTCATTTAAGGAGTTTCATTACAGGGAAGGAGAGTACATCAAGACCATCATCAAAACACAAAACATAAAACCTAACAACCTACACCCTACACAAGCTACTCTGCAGGCTTCTTCCCCTTGCCTTGATAGTTTTGCTTGCTCTTCAATGCACTCTTTCTTTTGTTCTCAAAAGTTGACTGCATTCTAGGACAAACAAGCCCAAGAACTTGTGGTGGAGGCCTTGGTAGTCTAACAGGCATATCAGGAATGGAAATTTGCTTCATATTGGCCAGAGCTGCTCCCAAAGCCTTATTCAGGGCTCTTGGCAACTCCTTTGCCAAGGAATAAGTCTCATCATCTGAATCATCAGATGAACTGGAGTAGAACTCCAAAGATGGTGCACGAGCAGGTACTGGTGGTGATGCTGGTGTAGAAGAAGGTTGACCAACAGGCTTAGTAGTTGTCTTCTTTGGTGGCTTCCTTGATGAAGAGGCTGAAGCACAAGGTGGAAAATAGCTTGACCATCCTGTTCCTTCAGAGGATGAATCAAAAGCCATGACAAATTCTTCTGAATCAGAAGAATCAGAGGAGATGTACACTATGTTTGGAAGTTTGCTCATTGTGATTTCTAGGGTTTTAAGAGAATAAGTTAATGTGTTTTGATAAAAAGAATGATGATCCGAGCCCCTTTATATAAGAAAAAGTCACCTATTTAGGTAGGTTGAAAAGTAAATAAAGATATTATCGAGTTGACTTTTAGAAGATATTTGTGAACAGTGGTTTGGTTAAAAAGTAATTTTGGTTAGTACTAAGTTTGGTTATATACTTTCTATATTTTAAAGCTAACACTTGCAGGTACATAACCAAGTTCTTTATTGGGAGATGATCATAAAAGGTGTATAACTGAGATATACAACAAATGGTTATTTGTAGATTCCAATTCATAGACGGTTGTTGTAGTATGGATCTTTAACCTTTAACTTGTAAAGGGTTTAGCAACTTCGGATAAATCCTAAGCTACTAAGTGGAATTCTACCTGTAACTTTAATGAGTATGCGGAATCTACTCAGTAAGGCTAAGAAGAACACGAACAATAAGAATAGAAGAACATAATAATAATATCAAACCAAGCCTCAATATTATTAATACGATCACTCTTAACAGTGATAGGGTTTTACAACCTTGAAGCTATGAACTAACTAACTAATAACTTGTGGAACGTGTATATTTGTGTGTGTCGATATTTTTCTACATTAAACATATGTGCCTATCATCTCTTTATATTATAGAGATGCTAGGGTTACAAACTTATCCTACAAGTAAATCAATATCTTCTGTAATCTTCTAATAAAGATAAGTATTTTGCATGTACTCCATCAGCTTATAGAATCTTCATTGTGCATATTTAGTCCTTCAATTATCTTCATTGAAGCATATGTAGTTTTGTTGTATCAAATCACATATACACGATTGTATATGACCTAACAATCTTCCCCTATTTGATATTACAAAACTATCTTCATGAATTCAGCAATCTTCAATGATGATAATCTTCAAAACCATTGTTTCATTCTTGTATTTATTTTGTCTTTTTAATGATGACAAAATAAACAAAGTCGTGTACGAACTTCCCCTTAAATAAAGAAGTTGAGATGTAATCATCTCCGTGAATGAAACAAACACACATAAATAAGCTGCAAATAATCTTCATGTTAACTTCTTCCCCTTTTTGTAATCATCGAATAGGGAACCTGTGAAGATAAGCAACATGTATACACTTCTCCCAATCATGTCGGTCAACGCTTATCTCGGCTTCCCTTCACTGCTTGTAAATCATGGATATATATTGAACCATAAAACTCTTAACTCGTCTCCATAAATCAACAGTACTTTGTAATAAACAGTACCTTTAACAGTACTTTAAAACAAACGAGCGGTACTTTGAATAACAAGAACAGTACTTTCAAAATTTTCAGCATCGGTACTTTGAAATTGAGAGAGCAGTACTTTCTTGTGAGGGATCAAGCAGTACGTTGCAGCAGTACGTTCAATCAATAGAACAACAGTACTTTGGAATGGCAACAACACTTTGAGAAATATCAAGCAGTACTTTGAGAGTTTATGAGGAGCAGCATGTCGGAAAATAAGCGAGCAGTAGTGTGCAACAGTACTTTGAAATAACGAGCAAGCAGTACTTTCAATATATCGATCAGTACTTTCAAATCCCATGGAGCAGTACTTTGAACGAGACATGCAGCAGTAGTTACGAGAGCAGTACCTTAAGATATAGTAGTACCTTTGAAAAATACTCGAGCAGTACGTAGAGAAGTACCGAGCAGTACTTCAAAGTAGTGGCAGTACGGTGGTATTCATTCAGTATGTTGGAACAGTACATTGGGAGAAACAGCAGCATGTAACATTGAAACTTCCAAAGCAGTACTTTGCAAAAGCTAGCAGCAGTGTCATGTTTTCCAAAACATAGCATATGTTTATTCACCAATATCCTTACGAATAATAAGGAATTAGACTTCTTGCACAACCGACTAATCTTTTAAATCCCATAATATCACCACCGACCAGATCTTTAATTGATAGTACGAGGAGAATATTCAATATCGAATTAAATACCATATAATCCACGACAAACATATGCCCCATGTACACCGTATCTTCAATACACCGTACCACATACAATCCCAACAAATAAACAATTGTGTTGCTTCAATACCAAGCTGCTCGACTTCCACATGCCTTCAAATAAGTAACCGACCCATTATAGGAGAAGAATAATCCGAAGTAGAAGACCACATAATGAGTACGAGGTTTAATAATATGTTGAAACAAACATCTGCTAGGCGATAACCTTGTGGATTAAATTGCATCAATCTACCAATTAATGAAGTACGAGGTTACTTCTAACAATATTCTCCACTTGCAAAGATGAAAGTAATAACCACCAACCAATTTAATCCCAATAATTACGATTAACCTCAGTACCCATTTTCTTCGAATCTGCTTCTCCTCGACAATAAAAACACCTTGTACAATCCTAGATATCACGAGCTCCTGGCTGCTTCTCTTTTCTTCATAAACACGACACCATACATCATAGCAATTCTCAATTACCCACTTGCTATGAATTGCTATGCATATAACACATTAAGAATTAATGCTTTTTGAAGTCCCAAGCCAGTTGAGACTTGAATCTTCCATAAGCATCAACATAATCATATCGTGTTAAGGTCTTTGATGGATTCTTCTTTTCAGAAACATCTAATTCTTCTTGTTTAGGTTTCCAAACCCATCTAGCTGAAGCCTTAATAACATTAACCTCGGATTTCAGCCTAGTAGTTCTTTCTTTTGGCCGAGCAGTACTTTGAGATAACCTATCAGTACTTTGAGAAAGTACTGATCTTGTCACTTTAGGCTTAGCAAGTTGTTTGAATCCTTGTTTAGTAAGTACTGCTGATTGGTTAAAAGACCTTCTTTGTTGAGGATATTTAGAATCTCGTGAAAAATTCCTATGGTTAATCCTCCTTGAGTTGTTCCATACCTGCTTTTGATCACTAACTGGTTTCTTGTGTTTACATGTATACTGCAGATGATCAAAACTTCCACAAACATAGCAAGCTTTATTCTGAAACTCAAAATTCTTCCCTAGTTTTTGAGTTATCATCCCATTCCAGTTTCTTTGATTACCTCTAGGACTATAGTTGTTTTTCCTAGGGTTTTTATCAGACTTTTTGTGACTTTTAACAGGTTTGGTTTCTAAAGGTTCAGCAAACTTCACAGACTTCAAATTCTTTTTCTTTTTAACCTTTGAAAAACCTTCAGGAACTACTTTATCATCACGTTCAACCCAATCTTCAATGATGACCTTATTACTATCAATCTTATCAGTTTGTGTAGGTGATTCTAGTGTATCATTCTTCTCACCTAAACTTTCACTTTTAACAGATTCACAAGATTGACTAGATTCATTCAAACTAGCAAGTTTGTGTAAAAGATCATCCCTTTCCTTGGTGAGCTTTTCAACCTCTGATATCTTACAACCTAACTTCCAATCACTCAATTTTAATTGATACTCTAGTTGGTTGTACTTATCTGTCCAAGCTTCTTCATTCTCTTTATAAACAAGAACTTTAGCTTCTACTTCTTCTAGAGTAAATATATACCCTAGTTTCTCAGACCTAGTTGTTCTATGATTCTCTTTTTCAAGTTCAAGATCTTTAAGCAAGGTTTGATAAGAAGTATGACAGTTAACACAGAATTTTACCTTCTTGGTTGGATCACTGGATGATGTGTAAAAGGTGGCCATCACTGCAAACTTCACTGGATCAGTAATCGTTCTTCTTATGTAGAATTTCCCCCTGGCGACTGATACCACGTGTAGATCCCAATTCGTAGACGGTTGTTGTAGTATGGATCTTTAACCTTTAACTTGTAAAGGGTTTAGTAACTTCGGATAAATCCTAAGCTACTAAGTGGAATTCTTCCTGTAACTTTAATGAGTATGCGGAATCTACTCAGTAAGGCTAAGAAGAACACGAACAATAAGAATAGAAGAACACAATAATAATATCAAACCAAGCCTCAATATTATTAATACGATCACTCTTAACAGTGATAGGGTTTTACAACCTTGAAGCTATGAACTAACTAACTAATAACTTGTGGAACGTGTATATTTGTGTGTGTCAATATTTTTCTACATTAAACATACGTGCCTATCATCTCTTTATATAATAGAGATGCTAGGGTTACAAACTTATCCTACAAGTAAAACAATATCTTCTGTAATCTTCTAATAAAGATAAGTATTTTGCATGTACTCCATCAGCTTATAGAATCTTCATTGTGCATATTTAGTCCTTCAATTATCTTCATTGAAGCATATGTAGTTTTGTTGTATCAAATCACATATACACGATTGTATATGACCTAACATTATTGATTCACCATGTCTAATCCACATAAGAATCAACTAGTCCAGAGCAAACGGCTACTGGTAAAGACTTTTCAAATCCGTTTATGGTTGATAGTTTACCAAAAACGATATGGTTATCAACTCACCGTATTCTTTATGATTAAGAGTTGGCTAGTCCATAGAAAACGGCTCATGGTAAAGACATAACAAATCCGTTGATAGCTGGTAGTTTGCTAAAAACTATAAGTAGAGCAGTCAAAATTTTAATATGTTTATTTTTACAACTGCTCTTGAAAATCTTTGTGAAAATTTCCACTGCTAGTTCACAGTTTCCATTGTCAGTGTTATTTTTACCACTGTTGAACTAGCCGTTACAACTGTTGTGTCAGTAACTAACCTTTTTACTAGCCATTGGGGAATAACTGCTTTCCATATTAATGGGGTAAAATTTTCAGAAGATTATCTACTTTCCTAAACATAATTTATCCTTCTAAGATAAATCTTTTCCTTAGATAATCTTTCTTGCACAATAATTCTCAAACCCTAGCAGTATATATTCTATTCGCACTTTGGCGAGTTATTCATTCAATTCATACTAACACAACTGCTTTTCACAAAAGATACTATGGTTTCAATCACCTTTGCAGATGAGCACAACCAAGTGGCCAATTTGGAAAAGTCAAACGACAAGAGTGGTCCTCTTTTTCACCAGATTGTGGATTTTCTTAACACTACTCATGTGAGGTATGCTTTACTTCTTAATCCCACAATCTATATCTCTCAAATCAA
>LBNU01032664.1:53485-63494 GCA_014162995.1 Artemisia annua
CATAATTTATCCTTCTAAGATAAATCTTTTCCTTAGATAATCTTTCTTGCACAATAATTCTCAAACCCTAGCAGTATATATTCTATTCGCACTTTGGCGAGTTATTCATTCAATTCATACTAACACAACTGCTTTTCACAAAAGATACTATGGTTTCAATCACCTTTGCAGATGAGCACAACCAAGTGGCCAATTTGGAAAAGTCAAACGACAAGAGTGGTCCTCTTTTTCACCAGATTGTGGATTTTCTTAACACTACTCATGTGAGGTATGCTTTACTTCTTAATCCCACAATCTATATCTCTCAAATCAAACAGTTTTGGAACTCTGTACAGTCCATCACCATTGAGAATAGAGATACACATGAATCTGTGGATACTCTTAGAGCCACAGTGGATGGGGTAACTATTTATGTTACTGAGTCATCCTTGAGGAGAATTCTCCAATTGGATGATCTCAATGGTACCATCACATTACTTATGCCAGAAATTTGGGAAAGTCTCTCTGCAATGGGGTACAATACCACTGATAAAAGGGCTACTTTCAAAAAGAGTGGTTTTTGTCCTCATTGGAGATTTTTAATTCATACTCTATTACATTGCCTTAGTCCTAAGAAAACATCTTATGAACAGTTTAGTTCACCAATGGCTTACCCTTCGGTTTGTCTAACTAAAGATAGGATTTTTAATTGGTCTAAATATATTTTTACAAGTATGAAGGGCAATGTAAAGAGTTCAACAAAATTTTTGATGTATCCAAGGTTTGTGCAAGCAGTGTTAAATGAATTTCAACTGCAACCCTATAAAAGAGTTTACAAAATCCGTTGCCTTAAGCCCAAAGTTTTTCAAAATATGGATAAAGTTGGCAGTTGGGTTTTGACACCACTTTTTCCTCAAATGCTTGCAAAAATTGCACAGGTACAAGGTGTAGATGTAACAACCCCAGTTGTATCTCAAAAGACACCTATCATAACTATTCCATCTATTGAATACACTCCACCAGTTACTCATACCTATGAGAGGAGGCAAAAACAGTCATCTCCTCTCATCCCAACACAGCATGTTCCTGAATCTTTTGGTGTTGGAACAAGCAGTGGTGGTTCAAGGTTTCATTCTAGCCCTGCTAGGGTGGATTCTGAACCAATGCCCCATGATTCACCTCTCCTAACAGGTAACACAGTTGGAAGTGATGAGGGCAGTGAGTAACCAATGGAATTGATGGCATTATGTACCAAATTAACTAAGCAGGTTGAATCTCTGGAGAAAGACTTGGCACAAGTAAAGGAGCAACATGCCAAGGATGTTACAGCTTTGAATCAAGAGATTCAGGCCTTGAATGATGAAGTACAGGGGTTACAGCAAAAGAGAAGGACTACAAAGTTGATGGTATCTTCTTCATCCTCTCCCAGTGAAGATTTCTTTGATGATTTTGGGAATTCTCCCAAACAGGGGAGGAAAACTGATGCTGAAACCAAGGGGAGGAGAATAGATTTCAGAGAAGAAGATGATTTTGATGCTAATGTTGATTTTGGAATTAAAGATTTGGCATTTGAGCAAATGGATGATACTGAAGAACAAGAAATTCCTCTACAGCAACAACTTGATACAGATCAACCAGGGCAAAAAGATTTCACTGCTGCAACAAACATTTCCACTGCTGATTCAATTCTCACTGAAGTTCACATTACCACTGCAGAGCAAATGGTTCCCACTGCTAGTCAGACCATTACCACTGCAGAGGAAGAAATTGAGAAGATAAGAAAAGAAAAAGGTAAAGCAGTGATGTAGAGTGAAGAGCAACCAAAAAGGAAAGTTAAAAGAAGAGTACAAGCTCAAGTTGATTATGATGCTGAAGTTGCCAGAAAGATGAGAGAAGATGAAGTTGCAGACTTCATGGAGGCTAAAAGATTGGACAGATTGGAAACCACTGTTCCTATGGACGTAAATCCAATTTCCACTGTTCCACCTACAATTCTGATAGAGAAGACTCCATATTTTACATATGTGCCTACAGCTGATGAAGTTGAATTCTTAGTTAAGCATGATCCAGTAATCAAGAGGAAAGCAATTGACCTTATTGCAGATATGACTTTGACTGAGGAACAAAGAACAGCTCAGTTGAAAGATTTTATAGAGATGAAGAACATACAAGCACTTCAAGAAGCAATTGGTTCAGTCAGAAAGGGTCCAAAGAAACCAAGACAACCAACTAAGGCACAAGTTATTTCATGAATGAAGATTTACTGTTGCAGTGTTGGTGGTTGGAAAATGCATCAATTCAAAGGGATGACCCATGATCAGGTTGAAGGAGTCTACTACAGAGTTAAAAGGCAAGATCTTGACTTTATTCCTATGAACTCTGAAGAAGAAGCAAGAAGATTTCCTCACTTGAAGAGAAAGGCTAAGGATACAGAACCTCAGACTCAAAAGAAGACAAGATTTGTTGAACAACAAAAGGTTCAGTCTGAGAAATTCACAAAAGAGCAGCTGACTGATATGATCTTGATAGAAGAAGAAGATTTTTATCCAGACCCACTGCAAGTCAGACATCCTATTGTTGATTGGGAAGTTTACACTGCTAGCAACTTTGCTTCAACATGGAAAATTACAAGGCTAGGTGGTGAGACTTCATCATTCATTCAGTTTGAAGAACTTATCAAAGCATGTGACAGAGATGATCTCGATGCACTGTGGAGATTGGTTCAAGAAAGGTTTGATGCTGGCAGTCTTAATGATGTGAAGGAAATGCAGTTATGGGTTGATCTAAGAAGGCTCTATGAACCAAACATGAATGACAACATTTGGAAGTTTGAAGCTATTGGTGTGGATACTACATCGACTTATTATGACTCATGTGAAGTTCATCATGTTTCTACAAAAGCTGGAGTGGATGCTTTTATGTTTGCTGAGAAAGAATATCCACTTAGAGCTGGAACTCTTACTTCAATGTTGTCAACACAAATAAGAGTTCATGAAGATACTGAAAAGGTAAGAGCATTGATAAAAAGNTCTATGAACCAAACATGAATGACAACATTTGGAAGTTTGAAGCTATTGGTGTGGATACTACATCGACTTATTATGACTCATGTGAAGTTCATCATGTTTCTACAAAAGCTGGAGTGGATGCTTTTATGTTTGCTGAGAAAGAATATCCACTTAGAGCTGGAACTCTTACTTCAATGTTGTCAACACAAATAAGAGTTCATGAAGATACTGAAAAGGTAAGAGCATTGATAAAAAGGATTCAAGAACAATGTTCAAGAGCCATTCAAGCATTAAGAAGAAAGTGAAGTGTTTGGAAGAATTCCCAAATCCTAAGAGATGATGCAGATTGAAGAAATTTATTGATTTGTAGAGAAATCATAAGTTTAGGGGAGGATTGTTGGAAATAAAGCTAACAGTTACCACTGATAAGCTTATGGAAGACACTGCTGAAGAATGCACTAGCAGTGGAAACACATTACCACTGCTAGTACATATTATTACCACTGCTATTAGGATAACTGTTATGTATTCGAATATAGAAAAGATCTTCATGTATATTCTATTATATTAGTTTTATCTTTATCTTTTAAAGGACTCCTTGTGCTATAAAAGGAGGTCCTAGGTCATTGTGCTAGGTACGTATCAACATTAGAAAGCTTCAAGGTGTAACCTTAGTGATAGCTAAGATCACTCGTATTATTATCAATAATATTGAAGCTTTGGTGTTCAACTTACAACTGTTCTCACTTGCATTACATCATGCAATAAATATTCTAAGTATTGTTAAGTATATTCCGCGTGCTTAATAATATAACTCAAAGTATCACTCTAACACAAGGCATGTGATTAGATCCTACAACTTCAGATAGCAACACGCTCTTATCCATGGGGAAAACATGTCGCCAAAAAGACGGTTGTTCCTCTCACCGGGTGAAGTTCACTCGGGCATGGATTACTTCATATCTATGTTTCTTCGATTTGATGTACGTTTCAGTGCATCACTTCTAGTAAAAGAAGAGAAGTCTTCTTTTATCCCAAAATCTCTCTCTTATGATTCTTCAAGAGAGTTTTTGTGGTTTACAAGGTGGCTATTGGACTTAAATTTTCACAAATACCCTGCCGCTCAACTTAATGACTCCAACTCTTTAAATAGAAAATAGGTCATTAATTGAGGGGGAGCATATTTGCTCAAAATTTCTGCACCTTTAAAAACTTTGTGCACCAGCTGCAGTGAAAAAGTGTCTCAAAAATCAGTACATGTTAAAATTTTACCACATTTTCTCCCATTTTTTCTAAAATCATTTAAATCAATGGGNGGCTATTGGACTTAAATTTTCACAAATACCCTGCCGCTCAACTTAATGACTCCAACTCTTTAAATAGAAAATAGGTCATTAATTGAGGGGGAGCATATTTGCTCAAAATTTCTGCACCTTTAAAAACTTTGTGCACCAGCTGCAGTGAAAAAGTGTCTCAAAAATCAGTACATGTTAAAATTTTACCACATTTTCTCCCATTTTTTCTAAAATCATTTAAATCAATGGGGATCACAAAATCTCAAAAGATTTGAAATTTTTGATCGGGGGAGAGAATGTGATTTAAATACGAAATCTGATTTAAAATGTGATGTTTTTGGACTATAATGTACGCTCTCCCGTATGTGCAAAATTTTTGAGAATTTTAAAATTTAAATAGAATCTATGCACATATTGAGGGGGAGCAAAATGCTTTGTGATGAATGAAATAATTTTGGCATCTCGATTGAGCATGGCTCAGATTTGACTCATGAATTGACGAAACACAAATGCCTGAAATTCCAAAGGATCTATCCAAGTAGAATGTACCGTTTCGAGAAGCTCTTCTTAGATGTATACTTTGACGGGTCTAACTTCCTTTTTTAAGGAATGTTAACAATTTCAAGTTAGTTATTAGGGCTAGTTATCACCTAAAAGCTGATAATGGATCCCTTTAACTAAGCAACGTAAACGTGTCCCTAGGGTATATGTCTATTAAGAGTAGATCAATTCAAAAGTACAACTCACCCCGACATGTGCAAATTTCAATCAAAACCTATGAGCACATGTTAATGGGGATCATTTGAAAAGTTACAAAACTCTCAAAGTGTTAACAAAATGTATTTCTTTATCATAAACACTTTGAGAGAATTTTCAATGATTTGGTTATATGGCGATTGTGGAAAGATACCAAAAGACCGACCATTTTAATTTAATGCATGGAGTTATAAGGATGGTAAGGTTAGGTATATGCTCCCATGATCCACCAGAACCGGAGGGATCTTCCGAGGGACAATCCAATAGATAGATAAGAAGTTCTTAGGAATGATTGAAAAAAGGAGAAAAGTGAGAAAGGGAAGAGTGCCGACTGAGATTGAGCTAGGACTGGAACAAACCCAACAAGGTTCTAGTAATGAAGTCTCGGTAAGCACTGAATGGGTTAAAGAATTAAAAAGAAATGTAATGAGAAAGGGTGAAAAGAAATAGCCCTCCAATTATTCAACCTTAGGGCAGAAACCGGGTTTAATTCATATGCTACTGGTGGTTATTAAGGTAACACCGGTATTGAAGACAAGACGTCATGGACCCAGTGACGCACTGCACTAAATCTTCCAGCCACTCAAGTTCTCTTAAAAGAGCTTGTTTCATTCTCATGGGGAACCGGTATAATCTATCAACTCATTTCTTAGAGATGGTTGATATTGAAACAGGAGACCCCTCCCTAGTCTCCGCATAGGATAACCAAATTTGCACTTATCGAGTCTAGAGCCACGAGATTCATCAAAAGATCTTTTAGGAACACTTAATCCTTCTACACTGGTTGTTCAACATCAAGGGCACCAGATGTAATATTTTGAGTCCTTCGTAGATCTTAGCAATCTGCCAAGAACACTTATGAGGGAATATACATATGTATTTCCCAGTGATTGAGTGGAAACTCCTGCCAGGGTCAACATCAAACAGCCCTGACAGCAGGTCACTTTGGTAATATCTCGTGGATTACGCTTAGTGTTCATGGTGGTGTTCCAAAAGGTCTATAGTCGTGGGGTGATCTCCAGCGACTCACCTAATCGTTGGTGTACTTCGGTATGTCAGTGAAAGCCCTTTCGGGGGCATCCGATTAGGAACGGCCTTAGTAAGAATTAGAGAAAGTCTTCACACTATGCTGTTGACGATCTCGATGTCCGAACTTGTAAGTGTTGGTATGTTTATTACTAACCAATTTTCATTCAGCAACATACCAAACTTAACACCTTCACCACCATCACTCTTGTTCCACATGCTCATACCGACATCTAAAAGGAGTATTCAGACCGATTCAACCATGGAGATTCACCCAACAAAGATGTATGGGCATGTGGGAAAGGCGTACTCCCACCAGAGACAAAGAAGTTGGCGGTTGCTGCTGATTGCTGAAAAGATGTCGATTCATCACCTCATGCTCACACTTCAACATCAAATTCAAAGAAATCATGACCATGGAATGGGCTTCAACTATGCTTCCACAACTCTGATGCAGAAGATCATGATCCAGAAAAGTGTGAGCATGACAACACAAAGATAGTCGCAATTCCACAATAGAGACACTTCTACTCAAAGATGACTTGAAGCTACTTATTTGGATGATGAACACGAAGCAATGCCAAAGATCATCCTACACATTAAGCAAGCCATCTAGTGTCCGCTGCTGAAAGCACAAAGTTCTTTACACAGAAGAATCAACAACTACGAGCTGCAAAGATATCGACAAAGATCTCAATGCTGGAATTCAAGATTTAATTTCTGGGGTGACCTCCCTTAGGGGGAGATTGTTAGGAATACGTTTTTCCTATAGAAGATTCGGTCACCCCAAGTATTTTAAAGCATTGTATAGCTCGTAGTATTTAATATAGTAGTTAATACGTAGATTAGTATTAGTTAGTATTCGTGGTGTCGGGTCGGGTCTTTTACCCTCTGTCAGCCCGCTCCACAGCCTAGTAGAGGCACTCATCCACCTTGTAAGTATAAATACCCTCTCCCACCAAGGGAGAGGGTTGGACCTTCTCATAGTTTAATCTAATATTTCATGTTTTTCTCTCACTAGAAAAGGCTCCCAATTTCTTTCTCTCTCTAAACTTTCATCTTCTTTCTTTCTTTCTTTATTCGATCCACACAACAAGTTCAATACGTGTTATATATATATATATATATATATATATATATATATATATATATATATATATATATATTTTAGTGTCCTACACTAAAAAAATAACATAAAAATCTCACTAGAAAGGAATCTAGTGAGTAGCCCTAATAAAATAAAAGTTCAACCTAAACAATAACTATTCCCCGGCAGCGGCGCCAAAAACTTTGATGAGCGGGATTGCGACCACGCACTAAGGTTTTACTTCTCAAGGGATCTTGAGAAGCTTGCAATCCCCACTAGGCAGTGTACCTGACCGATGTAGTATATTGTAGTGGCAAGTTGATGTGCATTTTGTTAGTGCAAGTTTAAAATTTATAAAGGTGAATTACCGGATCTAGAAACAACACATACGAGCAAGTGTACTCGTCCGTTATAGCAAGATGTGATGGTAAGTCGGGATCGTTCGCGGGGATTTGTGAGTGAATCAAAATATTAGTCTTAAAAGTAAATCTCTAAACGTAAGCAAATAAGATAATAAGCAAATTCAATAATTTAAAAACTACACTTGTTTAGACTAGTTTTGTACTCAATGACACACATGATTGTGATAACTTTTGATAACATGTTGGTTGTGATAATTAGATGGTGGTCTAATCTATTGTTTCTACAAGTTAAACCTTCGTCAAGATTTTAGTTCATAAAAACAAGCTTTAAGTGTAAACCAATCAATTCAAGATCAATCCAAGGTTCATAAGGTATGGTTATCTTAAACACAAGAATAAACTCTTATTATAAATCAAATACTCTTAGGAAATGGTCATTACAAAAGGTAACTCATTCATAGACAAACAAGTTACAATTGTCTATAAACATCTAAACTTTCGTCCAATTAAAGGTTTACAAACAATCCGATTTGATGTTATAAAAGCATTCTCATTACAATCATACTTCTTGTTTCTTTGTTTAGTCAAGAATAATTATGGTGAAAAACAATCATTCATAGACAAATGATTATAACTAGTTGAATAATAACAAATCTTTCGACCCTTGAAACTATTATCAATTAGTTAACCTTGACTCAACAAATGTCACTATGAAACTTAAGGTACAATTGGTTCTTAGGATTGACTTGAAATTGAATTAAAACATGTTATCACAATCATAACTATCACTAAGCATAAAACATCATCAAAACAAGTGTAAAAAGGTTACTAGCTACTCATAGCAAACATGCAAATAAACTCAGAATATTTAACATTAGAATCCATGGTTTTAAGTCTTACAATGCTTTGAAATTGATAACAAATGACAAGGTATTGATAACCTAAGTATTGGTGATGATTTCTTGAGATTTTGGCCTCCAAATGTTGCTTCCTTGGTTCTCCAAATGTTCCTGGTTCTTTCTGCACGAATTTTGCCTTCTTTGAGAGCTTGATGATGATAATAATTGAGAGTAATGATGAGAGTAATTGTCCTCTTGAATTGTGTGTTGAATGGTGTACTCTAGAGGTCCTTTTAGGCTTGTCAAATACTCCTAGCAATCAATAGGAACATAAATGCTAGAACTTGGACAACAAGACACTAAGAAGAGCCTAGAACTTTGAGACAAAAGGCCAAGATTCGTGCACAAAAAGTTATCCTTCTCTTCAGAACTTCCATCCGAATCGGTTGCGGGTTGCTACCGATCGGATGGAGGTGGTAAATGTGGCTATCCGGTCGGTTGGCCACCAACCGATCGGATGGTGAAGTCTGATTGATTTTGGACTTTGACTTTTCTTGCGTATTCCTTCATGCACTCTCCACACTTGATTAACTCTGAACTTGGAACTTTGAAATGACCAAACTTAGGTTCTCCTTATGAAATACTTCACAGATTTGGACTTTGAGCTTGGGAATCTTCGTGTAATCGCATATACTTCATTTTCTTCACTTTTTCTTCGTTTTTCCTACATTTGGCTACATATGCTACAAAAACATACTTTGATACGATTTAGTGGCAAAAGCATATAAAAGTAACCAAATAACATGCATAAAAACACTAATAACGCTTCTAAAAACATGTTAACTTTGAGCGTTATCAAATCCCCCACACTTAAACTTTGCTTGTCCTCAAGCAAATCTAGAAGAAAACTAAATATCCACATGGTAAACAAAAGTGGTTTCTGAAAAATGTGATGAGAATCCTCCTTATACAAGTACAAGTTAGATCATCCTTGTTAAGCTTTTATAAAGGAAATAATTGAGATGTTTGACAATACCCAATGATTTTCTTGCTCGATTAACACTCTTAAAACACCTCACGAAAGAAGAATAAGATATAATTCACTCATAACACTCATATGGGGTAGCGTATATGATAAATCACACTCATTGCTCAGTCATGATCTAATTATTACCAAAAGCTTGTACAAGAAACAAAACTACACCGCAATAGCGTAAGCACCAAGTCTACATATCAAAGAGGTCTTTTATTCGGGTTTAGGCTAAAAAGGGTTAATAAAACCTTCGTGCAAGTATCTTGTGTAAATCATAGTAGATCGCTGCCACGAATTCTCGCATCACAAATAACGGATGGTCACTAAGGATAACCTTAGTTCGCAAGCACGTTTTCTAGATCCTCATGAACTCGGATGGTCTCTACTTGTCAATACACTCAATAATTACACTAGGTTAAAGGGTATGGATAAGACATGGGATTATTGAAGGGTAAGTGATGTTTAAGAATATACAAACTAGTCCAAGTCGATGGATCGAGTGTTATTTGCTTTTCTTCCTTGAATCATAACCTTGTAGTCTTTGAGAATTTCATTCTTTCGCGATAAATTCTTTATTTCATAGCTCATTGGCTATACATAACACTATACATATCAAACTAACAA
>LBNU01032665.1:2971-13659 GCA_014162995.1 Artemisia annua
CACTACACTATACTACATCGGTCAGGTACACTGCCTGGTGGGGATTGCAAGCTTCTCGAGATCCCTCGAGAGGTAAAACGTAGTGCGTGTTGCAATCCACGCGCATCACTTTCCAAGAGCCAAACTTACAAACGCTTCAAAACTTATTTAAACCAAACCACTACCACACAAGCAACAATAAACGCAAACACTTGAGAATACTTAGACTTATTGTAACACATTGAGTCGTGGATAAAAACTGTAAACTAAGATTTGCCATACTAATCTAGGTCGCATGTCGGTGCTATATACTTTTACCAACTGACTTCATTCTATTCAGACTATTTCACAGAGGTGAGTTCATGACCCCTACTTTTACTTGTTTTATAACTGTTTTGGGGGAGAATACATGCTCGTTTTTATCTAAATGCAATACTTGTTTTACTTGAATATGCCACTTGTTTACTCAAATCATTACTTGCTCTACTTAAATGTTTGTTTATTTACTCGAATGTGTTATGTGGTTACATGTTACATACTTGATTTCTTACTCATGGACACAAGTGCTTAAAACATTTATGCCTACATAACCAAATGAACTGGCCCAACTACTATGTACATACATGACCGAATGAACTGGTCACATAGCCAAATGAATTGGTAACATGACCGAATGAACTGGTCACATGAATGAATGAACTAGTCGCATAACTGAATGAACCGGTCAGACAAACTTTAACTCTTGTGGTCCATATTGCAAACTTTGCATATGATAAACATTTATTTTCATGACATTGTGAGCGACACAATGGTCACAAAACATTCTGTTGAACTCACATTACTCTTATTCTTCATTCATATTTATGCAAACCTATGAACTCACAAACCTCGTGTTGACACTTTTTAGCATGTATTTTCAGGTTTAAGGCGATAACTAACTGTTGAAGGATTTTGGCATGGCATGGCATGGCATGGTCATAGACAACTCTTACATATATTTGGGACCTCTTAAACTCTTTATGGGCCTATATTTTCCGCACTAATTTTGAATAAAGTAAACTCAATGCTTTTGATAAAGAAATTTATTTTAAACGGTCGAGGTAAAACCATTCCTTGTACCTTGTGTTATGATACCACTTTAGTAGCACCCCAATGACACATATTTTCTTCTACTGCAATCCATTTTTTGGGGTGTTACAGATAAGCATGGTTTGGCATTGGTGGAGGAGCAACATGTGATTGAGCAACGAGTGCCAAAGAGTTTGGTGTTGGAGGCGGTGAGTAATTTCCTCGTAGAGCTCAATCTTTGTCCACTTCATGTTGATGGTGCTTCAGATAGTCATACAACAAACCATATGGTGTATCGTGAAGATTTTTTGCTTGGCGAACAAACGTCAAATACTTCTGCCAATCAGGACCGAGACATCCTAGAAACTTAGTGTTGATAGCAATCTTTGGTAAGATGATATTGTGTCTGTCGAGGTCATTAATGATGTTCATGAAACGATGGTAATATGACTCAAGTGACTCCATTGGCTCAATCATGAAGTGTGTGTATTCCATATAAAGTTTGGATTTCATGTCCTCTTGATTCAATTGAATGCCTTCCATTAAGAGACGAACGTGTTCCCACATAGCCTTAGCAGTTTTTTGAGCATCAACACTTCGAAAAATCGGATTTTGTATTCCTTGAAGAATGTAGATCATAGCATATTCATCCGCCTCTCGATGAAGAAGTTGTTCAGCAGTGAGTTGACTGTCAGAAAGAGGAGCTATCGAATCAGGTCTTGGTGGATTGGCATTCAGATCCTCTGCTACAGTGGTAGTGGGTGTTTCAAAAGGCCCTTCAATGATAACTTTCCTCATGTATTTGCCATGGGGTTTCTTGAGTTCAATAAACCGTAGAAATGACTTAACCATTGTACATAATTACCGGGTGTGAGCATTAGGGGTGTGTCGATTGAACCTGTGATGTGTTTTTTTTAAGGTCTATAATAAACTACCAAGTTTTAAATTTATATTTTGCCGAACTAACCTATAGACTCTAAACACTAACGAGCACTGTACCCGATCAATGTGATAGTTTCTAGGTAAGCAAGGGTCGTTCACTAGGAGTGAAGCTAGAGTGATCTAATGATATTCTAATTACTAATCTAACTAAACTAAACTATCCTAACCTAGAAAGCAATTAAAGTTTAAGGGGGGTTAGTCTAAGAGACTAGCACGAGTTTTAGTTTGTTTTCTAATTATCCTAATTGCGAGAAAATAACTAATAATAAAACTAAATGTAAGGATGAATGCAATGATAAAGAACTTGATAGCCAAATCTAATCCACCAATTAACCTTCATTTTGCCTTATGTTTTCTTATTTTACTTCATTCAAAAGTTTAGTCGTCAATCCGATTACTAATCCTGTCACGATTGAATAACCTGCCATGTTGGCGGGAAATAGGACATGATCATAGTGAACTATCTAGCATCAATACTAACTTATTGCTTTAAACCATCTAACCTAGTTCGGTATTACACGCTTCTAGTCCTATTAGGTTTTAGACACGTTCCGTTTATGCCAAACAATGATTCCTAATAGAGATATGAGTTAACACGCATATAACTCAACCAAAGCAACCACAATTACAGAAAGTTAAGTCACATCAATTATAGTTATAAGGATTATAACCTAGTTACATAGACTTCTATTACTTATAAGCAATAAACGAGTTTTTAACGATAAGCACCCAATCCAATAACAAAGTGAAAAACAATCAAATATAAAGCAAACGATAAAAAGGTTTCATAAACTTGGCTAACACCAAAGGGTGTTAGCCCATGATCTCAGTAACAATACACAATGTTTGAATCATAGCATAAAAGATAGAATTCATAATGAAAACTACACACTAACCGATTGATTAAACAATTGAATACGCTTCGAGATGTTCTTCGTTGATGAATGGATTGAAGGAGGAGGTGTTAAGGACGATTTGGGGCTGTCCCCAACTGATAAAAGTGATGCCAAAGTCGTTCTAGGGCTTTGGTAATAGGATTAAGCAAGAGTAGCCTCCAAGGTTTACTAAACATAGTCAGCAGCTGTTATGACTCCGATACGGTGCATCTAAAAATCCTATGCGCCGCATCTCCTTCAGAAACAGATAGGTTTCTTTTTCACTTCGCGTGGCCGCTTGAATCACCTAAAACGGAGTCTGGATGAAGATTTTATGACCAAAACAGTGAAGCATCCTCTAAAGTTGTTGCGTAGACATTATTTCTTCATTTGGCTTCGATTCTTCACTTGGTTTCTCGGTTAAGGCTCGTATGCGGCATATCTCAAGGATTAGATACGCCATATTCAATGTAATCCCGTCTTCGTCTTCAAATAGCTAGTGTTTCTATACGGCGTATTTTTAAAATCTGATACGCCGTATTCTTCAAATATCATATTCTCTTCCAATCGACCAAGTTTCATATATGGCGTATTCCAAAAGATGGATGCGCCGTATTCATCAAAGTCAGGCAAGGTCTAGAAATCTTCTAAGTATATGGATACGGCGTATCTAATTAGCATTGATATGCCGTATAGAGTGTCTGATCACTGGGTTTTCTTTAATATCTTCGTTTTTGCTCCAAAACACGTCTTTTTCCATAACTTTCTCCAATTGCTTGATAATAACTGAGATTTACAAAAGTAGCGATTAAGTATCAAATCTCATATAAAGTAATATAAAACAAGCAATATACATAGGATAAATGATGCTAATAATAAGTCGTTATTTGATGTCATCAACCTGCTTTCCGGCGGGGTGGGTTGGCCACTTATACATTGGGTGTACCTCTCCAAGCGCCGACGGACACGTAAAATGTCCTCGCCAGAAGCTTCCTGAGGTTCCAAGAGTGGCTCCTCAGGGGCTGCCGGCTCGTTCAAATCTGGGAGATCAGGGGCCTTGATTGTTGAGTAGTGACGACTTCACACATTTGGTCAAACAAATGAGTTTGTTTAGACGGTGGAGTGATTTGTTGCATGGGAAAAGGTTGATGTTGAGGTAGTTATTGATGTTGATGCATCATGAGATGTTGTTGAGAAAACGTATGATGGTGTTGATACGGTTGTTGAGGTTGTTGATGTTGATACTGTTGTTGTTGACGAAACTGTTGTGTCTGATGATACGGTTGTTGTTGATGAAGGTTGTAGTACGGTGGTTGAGACATGATTAAAGACTTGTGTGTGAATGGATCTTGTAGAAGGTATAGATGTTAAGCCAATTCTCGAAAACTTGGACAAATGAGTTATTGAAACTTTTGTTGTGAAGATTCTCGAAAACAAATGAATTCCTTGTGTTCTCGATAAATTAGGTATGTTCTCGAAACTGTTGGTGTGTTCTCGATAAAATGCACTTATAGAGAATGCAGAGTAAAATTATTGAGAATGTGGAGTCCAATTCAAACAGAGAAGTTCTCGAAACTTTGAAGGAGATTTCGAAAGAATACAACACTTATCGAGAAAAGGAGAGGTTTTTGAAAAAAAATGTATGTATTCTCGAAACTTTTCAGTTTTCGAAAAAGGAAACCCTAATTTCGAAATTATACAATTTCGAAAATATCCAACGAGTCGAAGTGTTTTCTTTCTTATACAAGAGAGAAAAGCACTGAGTAAGCAACGGTAACACTTCAAGATCAATGAGGAGTATTCTCGATAAAAAAGGGGTTTAGTGTTTTCGAAAACTAGTACAAATTTTGGCAGTTTTTGTTTTTGTAATAAAGCAATCCAAGAACAAGCTTTTAATCCAAGATTCTTGTACAACTAGCCTTAAAATGATGAAATCTTAAGGAAAATTGCAAACTTGAACAATTTTTCAAAAATTTTGAAGATTTCGAAAAATAGTACAACTTACGAATCTTGAAATTTTTTGAAAAAGTTTGGAATTTTTTGTTTGTTTTAATTTGTAACACAAGTTTGTAAGCAAAGATGTGATAGAAACCAACAAACAAACAAGAAAATATCAAAAACCTTAAAAAATAACGAGAAACAAACAAGGTTTTTGGATCGAATGGAACAAAAACAAGAGCTACACCTTCTTCTAGCGGTTGATACCACTTGTTAGGTCACCATATTGTAACCACAAGCACGTATTCAATAAGAAATGAGATGAGAAATAGATGTGGTTGATCTTACATGATATGAGAAGTGAATTTGAAAGAGTTTAGCTATGATATCAATAAAAGCAACAATTAGAAATGTTTACAGCAGATAGTATTTATAGGCAAGGACTAGGGCAACACTCCCTTCCTTCCTATTTCATCATATCGAGGGCTTGGAATCCTTTTGGGCCTTCATAAGCCTTTCTACTTAACTTAAACTTAACACATAAAATACTAAAGCAACCTATATTATTACAAATGACCGAGACTTGATAAATAACGTGAAACGTGATCCTAACAAAGACTTACTTGACTAGAAGGCTAAGTAAAAATTTTAAGCTATGGGCTACTGACATATGCTCACATTAAGCATTAAGAGGCTTTGGTGAGCTTGTGAAAAGGGATTATTAGCTTGTGATAGCTTATATACCCTTGGTTTATTAATATATATATATATATATATATATATATATATATATATATATATATATATATATATATATATATATATATATATATATATATATATATATATANTCGCCAGATGATCAATTCTAGATATATACGAGTATCAAGCCATACTCAGGCAAAGTACTACATAAAACATTTGAGTAAACAAAGAAACATTTGAGTAAGGCAATTGGTGTTTAAGTAAGCAAGTAGCATGTTCGAGTAAAACAAGTATTTGAGAAAAGTGGGGCTACGAACTCACAGTAATATGTAAAAGTTTAGAATTCTTGTGAAAATATAGTAAAACATGTAATTGAGCATGTATCTCCCCTAAAACAGTTATAAAACGGGTAAAAGAGGGATGCTATGAAACTCACCTGTAGTGATGGAACGATGAATATGTAATGGACAAGGCAACAAGACGTGAACACTAGCCGCAACCTAATATGAATGAATATGATCTACTTAAGATTATGAAATGAACTCATGTATGCACTTGCACTTATAATCTATACCACTCGTTTTGTATTCAAAATATGTATAGTCGTCGAAAATATAATTTATATCTTCGTATAAAGTCATATTGGATATTACATGTTCATATAGTGTAATAATGTTGTACGATAGTTATTTGGTGATAAAATGTGAAAATACAAGTTTTCGTCGTAAAATATTACTTGGTAATTTTTGAAATACGGCTAAAAATGGCCTCGGAAAACTAGTTGTAAATCAGTGAATATTGAGAGTTAGGAAATAAAATTAGTATTTCTGGAAAGCTTAGCACCAAGCCTAAATATGTTCAGTAGTGAAGTTTTGCTCAATGTGCCCAGATTTGAAGATAAATGGTCGAAAAGTATGGTGTTTAGGCCAAAACTGCCATTTCTGGGCAGTTTTTGTGAATGTTTGGATAGCTGTAGATTACTCATTTTACGTCCAAATGACAAACGGCTTTTTGATTTGAAAACTAGGCCAGGTGCTCTAACTTTTGTTCCTTGGAGTCCCAACTCCAGAACTGAGTCATTTGACGGGAAAATAGCTCTGAACATGGGTGTTTGTGGATTTTCTGGTTTGTCTGAAAAATATTCCAAGTGTTAGTGCTGATGGAAATTTTTAGTAAACATATATCTTTGAAAATTCATAACTAATTCGTTATAAGTCCGTTTCTTGAGTTCTTTATATCCCCAAAAAGGTAAAAAGATGAACTAATATATTTTCAACAGTTTGGTATATTNAATAGCTCTGAACATGGGTGTTTGTGGATTTTCTGGTTTGTCTGAAAAATATTCCAAGTGTTAGTGCTGATGGAAATTTTTAGTAAACATATATCTTTGAAAATTCATAACTAATTCGTTATAAGTCCGTTTCTTGAGTTCTTTATATCCCCAAAAAGGTAAAAAGATGAACTAATATATTTTCAACAGTTTGGTATATTTTGACAAGGTCTAAGGCTCGTTTTTGGTCAATGAAATTCGTACATCAGCAACATATTTTTCAGAAAAATATATATAGTTAGTATATCTTGTTTTTGGCATAACTTTTTCATCGTAAGTCCGTTTTTAGTGATTCAAGCGGCCATGTTTTCGTCTTAAAATGTATTTTCTGAATCTTTAAGCCAAAATTACCCAGAAATCCCTGGTCTTTCCACGTTTTGCAAAAATGGACAGCAACTTTCTAATAGTGTGAAAAATATGATTTTTCTAGTTAACTACTTATCCAAATCCATCCAATCAACCACCAAACCACTCTTAATCTACCATACACCTTCTTAGGGTGTCATGGGTTCCCTAACAATGTTTTTCAATCATTTCTCCATAGGTTCAATTGTTTTTCATTTTAATGATAAAAATGATATAAAATATAAATATAGTGGTATAGATTTTTACATGCTTGTACATATGCTATAAAAATACATGAACCTTGATAAAATTTATGAAAAGAAATTGATAAACTTACTTGAAGTGGTGGTGATTAGTTGTTTTAGAAAAACCTAACAAATCTATAGGTTTCTATTTCAAAACCTTGTAATAGATTATAACTAGTTCTTGTAAATATGATTGTTCTTGAAAAATTTTGATCTTCCCTTGGTTGTTGATGGTGAACGAGCACACAAGGACAAGAGAAAGAGAGAACAAAACTTTATTTTGATCTAACTTTTGTAAACACCTTCATGTATGTGTAGTTTTAGGTGGAACAAGGATTATATATGTGTGTTAAGGAGTGCACAAGTGTCCCTTGGACACTTAAGAACCGGACACCTCAATGAGGTGGTGGATTAGTCACCACTTTGTGCAATATTGGTTTTACGGGGTACCGTTTAGTGTATAGTTTTGTAATTTTAGCGTTATCGGGTACCGGGTTAATTAAAAATAATTTTTAATGTAACCATTGTATCGAAATGAACTTGTAAAAATTATAAAAATATAATTTTGTAAATATTGGGTGTTTTGATAGATGTTGCTTGGTTGGTACAAATATTGTTATAAGTTAATATAATTGAAGATTTAAAAAATATAAAACCTTAAAATATAAAATAATTAACTTTTACAAATTTTAGTGGGAATATTACTAATATATAAAATATTAGTGCCATAGCGGGAATTGTTTGGTGCATTGATTAAAAACTATAATCATGTGTTATTATTTATTTGAAGATAAATAAATATATTATTATATCAAATAAAGATGGAGGGAAGATGGAGGGTGGTGATTAGTCCCTTGGCATGTAAAAAAAGTTTGGTCCTCAAATGATCTTAAATCATAAGATTATACAATAACACTAAACAAAAGTAGGTTATTAATATTGATAACTAAGAAAAAAAAGTTATTTATATGCTAGAATTAAAAGAATATGTTACTTAACTATAGCCTTCACCAATTTATTAACTAATACATACATAACAATTTACGAAATGTTCATTTGAATTATTCGAATTCATACTTTCAGAGTTATCTTGAGATGTTTATGAGTATCAACTCATTGTTTTATGTGTATCTAGTTTTGTTGTACAATGCTGCTTTTCAATTATCAATCCCATTTTCACATAACGATAAGAAGGATAATATGTCGGTAACTACGTGTAAGAATATGAGACATAAACTAAAAGGTTGTTAACAAAAAGTGGAAATTAATGTTTAGAATGCAACAATTGCCATAATAGCAGAATCTGAGGCCAACTTTTATATGTCGGCATTGCTTCATGCAGAATGACCAATCAACTCGTGTCATCCACTTGTGATAATAATACCTTTTATGGTACTTAATATATATGTTCATACTTGCTTTTACTATCAAGAAATTGGGATTTATCCGTTACTAATTCTAGTCGGGTGAAATATGTATCTTACCTTATGTTTGAGATCCTTGTTAATCGTTATATTATTAGACGTTGGTAGAAATATGTATTACCTCATGGTTGAGATCAATTAAATTTGTATTCCAATCAACTATTATGGGCAAAGAAATTATACCCGGTGAATATATTAATAAAAAACATTGAGTACACAAGAAAGTGGTAATGAGCCACTCTAATGGAAAAAACTACGTGTTTTGAACATGCTCAAAAAACACGACAACTACTTGATTAAAAGACTTAACACAAAAAATACATCAATTAACCAATGCTTCTAACCAAACACCTAACTAGTTGAATGAAGCAATGTAAGGTAATACTAGTTCAATGAAGCAACATTTAACTTCTTCAATTGGAACGGTAGATATGATCACTGATTATATCTATTCGTTTACCATATAAATGCCTACGGGTGATATTGATTTTACAAGATGAGAAAAGGATTACATGTTGGTGGCTCAAGTTTGTTGGAGGGCAGGTTTAATTTTTGGCTGAGGCATGGACAAACTAATAACTCCACCTAAAACCCAAAATTTTGCACTATAAAAATTTTTTGGGCCCAATTTGTTGGGAGGGCACCGGCCCCCCCCTCCGTTATACATCCCTGCCGGCCCCTATGTTTAAGTAAGCAAGTAGCATGTTCGAGTAAAACAAGTATTTGAGAAAAGTGGGGCTACGAACTCACAGTAATATGTAAACGTTTAGAATTCTTGTGAAAATATAGTAAAACATGTAATTGAGCATGTATCTCCCCTAAAACAGTTATAAAACGGGTAAAAGAGGGATGCTATGAAACTCACCTGTAGTGATGAAACAATGAATATGTAATGGACAAGGCAACAAGACGTGAACACTAGCCGCAACCTAATATGAATGAATATGATCTACTTAAGATTATGAAATGAACTCATGTATGCACTTGCACTTATAATCTATACCACTCGTTTTGTATCCAAAATATGTATAGTCGTCGAAAATATAATTTATATCTTCGTATAAATTCATATTGGATATTACATGTTCATATAGTGTAATAATGTTGTACGATAGTTATTTGGTGATAAAATGTGAAAATACAAGTTTTCGTCGTAAAATATTACTTGGTAATTTTTGAAATACGGCTAAAAATGGCCTCGGAAAACTAGTTGTAAATCAGTCAATATTGAGAGTTAGGAAATAAAATTAGTATTTCTGGAAAGCTTAGCACCAAGCCTAAATATGTTCAGTAGTGAAGTTTTGCTCAATGTGCCCAGATTTTAAGATAAATGGTCGAAAAGTATGGTGTTTAGGCCAAAACTGCCATTTCTGGGCAGTTTTTGTGAATGTTTGGATAGCTGTAGATTACTCATTTTAAGTCCAAATGACAAAAGGCTTTTTGATTTGAAAACTAGGCCAGGTGCTCTAACTTTTGTTCCTTGGAGTCCCAACTCCAGAACTGAGTCATTTGACGGGAAAATAGCTCTGAACATGGGTGTTTGTGGATTTTCTGGTTTGTCTGAAAAATATTCTAAGTGTTAGTGCTGATGGAAATTTTTAGTAAACATATATCTTTGAAAATTCATAACTAATTCGTTATAAGTCCGTTTCTTGAGTTCTTTATATCCCCGAAAAGGTAAAAAGATGAACTAACATATTTTCAACAGTTTGGTATGTTTTGACAAGGTCTAAGGCTCGTTTTTGGTCAATGAAATTCGTACATCAGCAACATATTTTTCAGAAAAATATATATAGTTAGTATATCTTGTTTTTGGCATAACTTTTTCATCGTAAGT
>LBNU01032666.1:4073-23544 GCA_014162995.1 Artemisia annua
GAGTTTTGTTCATGACTAAATGACTAGTATTCGCAATAAAACCGGACTTAGACTATCAACTAAAACTTGCCATATCTTTTAGGTTGTGTGTGAAGCCGTTGCCTAGCATCGTTGAGTTTACGATACTACTATATCTACTGTACTACTAAGGTGAGTTCATAGCCCACTATTATACTATTTTGTGGGGAGATACATGCTTAAAAACCGAACACAAGTCTTTTATTTTTGTATTACTATACCGACTGGCCATTCTTATTGCTTAAGTAGTTATTGCCGAAAGTCCCTCGATCATGAACCTTAATCACTTACAGGGTGAACGTAAATAAATGTGGATAGATTTATTTGGGGCTAACAATCCCCGTTTGGTTGTTGGAGAAAACCACCAAACGCACTTTATTTGATGACATAGGTTAATGGCGAATACCTATCTTGGGGGCCTATTATTTTGCGTCATATTATTTTATATGATTGGCTGTTAAATCGTTGTGTGTCATGAGCTTAAAGCAATAATGAAAATGAATGATGAATATGAATATGGAAGTATGATTTTCAACTTGTTTGATTGCATGTGAATTGCAATAAATGACTTTATCTTGTGTTTAACTGTTAAATTTAAACTTATGAATATCACTCAACTTTTGTTGACTTTTAGCACGTTTATCTCAGGACTTAAGCAAGAAGAACCATGAAGGCACGGAGTGTGCATGTAAACCGGCACGGACTTAAATAAATGTTTTGATACATTTCAAATAAACTTGTTGTTAAATTATGAAACATCTTAATGTATTGATTATTTGGTATTTTGAATAAAACTAAACTTTAAAACGTCACTTTGTGTCGTTTTCTATGATTGTGACAAAGATCCTTGAAGTAATACCCCGAAATTCTTCAGCTGTCATTATTAAGTCTTCCGCTGTTATTGACAAATTTTGGGGGTGTCACATTATAATCACTTTTCCTCAGCTCTTTCGATTTAATATGCTACAAAACATGTTATATATATTCTTCTTTTAATAGCGATACAGAAAGAAAAATTATGTTGTGTTAAATTGATGAATCCTTGGATGCTTTTACAGAGATTCATACCATCTCTTTTTTTGGCTCCCGCACTGAATCTACCATTCGTGGCAAAATTGGGGCAGTGGTTTGGTGTAATGATTGGTGTTATAGTTTCGCAGATAGGTCCTTTATTTGTTCTTTGCTTGTGATTATGCTGATTTATGTTGTATTAAGTGGGATTTTGGTTTCCTTTACGTCTCGCAGAGAGGGCCAAAATCGCGTTTTGTTTTGTTCTATAATTTTGTTTATATAATCTTTTGCCTTCCCAAAAGAAAAAAAGTCACGAACTCATCTACGGCATTCAACGTATGACACCTTTGCTTCGTTTTTCTCTTCAACCAATTTCGAAACAACCAAAAGCTCTAATTAATCTAAGTGTACCTAAATGAATAAATATGCATGTAGTCGAGTATATTGGATGGCCATATTTTCTTACAGTTACAGCCCCTCTAATTTATAAAAATAACAGGTAGTTTCATGAGCAACTTTTTTGATTTGTATAATTTAAATAGAATCAAAGGTAATTCATAGTAACATAAACCGCTGTAGCACATATCATTAAAGCCTTTGATTAAGTCTTCCGGCCCCTGCATCACAGGGGTCCCAGGTTCGAGTCCTGGCAGCGGTAATCTTTTTTATCTATCTCTCTTTTATTTTTTTTTTCAAAAAAAACTCATGTACGGTTATTGTTAATTTCAGTTTAGCTTAATATGATTTCTGATTGCACAAAAAGTGAGATGAAACAAGTATTACTTTACGAAAACGCTGATCTAAAAGACGCCTTCTGTTCTTAGTTAGCTCGTTGCACACACCCAACAACCAAAAACCCTACAAGACTAACAGCAAAACACTCGAAAACAAAAAACCTGATGATCTCCACAAACCACGTTGTAGCACACTCTCATCTAAACCTTGATCGATGTGAAGCTTAGTGTCGTTGTATCTTGTGTGGGTACTCGTTCAAGACAAGTCTATGCAACTGATTTCTTTCATATATTCAGATTTTTGAACGATCTTCCATAAATTCAAACACTCTCGTCTACATCGAATTTCTTGTCGATCTACACATGCATGCATCGTCAAATCCAAGATTCTGCGAGTTGAAGTTTCACTCAGGTTTTGCCGAATATTGCTACTAAAGGGAGAATATCCAATGATCATGTATATCAACAAACGACAATATGCTTGCTTTTCATATATAGAATTTTCAATATGCTAAACCAAGTTTCTGTATTTTAGCTTATAAACTCCATGTCTAGCTGAGGATGCTTGAGTTGGTACTGTCGTGTTTACTGTTCGTATTTTTATCATCTATGCTTTTTATTGCGATCGTATAGAACTCACGCACAAAGCAATCATCTAGCAGTATTTCACTTTTGGCTGTTCATGGCAAACAGTGTGAAAAAAAGTTAGATTTTGTAATTCGATTACATTAACACACCAACATGTAATTGTGTATGCATTTTACAAGCAATGTATTACATTTAGTACTAGAGACGTAAATGTACTTTACTCGGACTTGTACCAAGTTGAAAACATAATTGAGGAACTCATCCGTCATAGAATTACAATTAGTAAGGGATGTTTAACTAGAGGGAATAAATAATAACATGTTCCGCTGTAGTACAATCAACCAAATGACAAATCACTCCTCTAACATAGTTTTCCCACCTTCAGTTCGATCCTTGCAGCAGTAATATATTTACTAATTTCTAAATTTCTATTACCCTTTTAAAATTTTTATTATTCCGATTTAAATCACGTGGAGAAGAGAGCATTTTTATCGTGAATATTTCAATTATTTGGATCGTTGCATTGTATGGTTTTAGTTATTGGGAAACAATAGCTTATAAACTCGTTGAATCATGGGTATCTCAAAAAGATAGATTTATGAAGAGGTTGTGTGTGCATATAAATTAACAAACAACAAATAATGTAATAGGTAACTATGTTTTTTGAGGGAAATAAAAAGTAATGTTGCAAAGAAATTGTAATAAACTTGGTGTGTAACTATTAACTAAATAAACGTGCATGTCTCATGTTCTCCAATTGTTATTTACTCTTAAAATGCAATAAACCTACGCCAATAGGTAAAAGACCCGTAGAATTTTCAGCGTCACATCTCCTTTTCCCCTGATATTACAGTTCCAGAGGTACCCATAAATTGCATCTCTCTTTTTTTCAACTGCGTTGATAGAGTTAATCAAACTCTTATCGTCATACGCATGACATGATGCCCAAGTGTTAATCCACCAGTATCTAAGGTCGGATCCTGCCTTGGCTACATTTTTCATGTCATTCAAGCCATTTAACGCATTGTTATGGCGCATAAAATCTAAATGCTTCAAAGCACATACCGAGTACATAACTCGAGTATCGGTCTCTCTTTCATCAAGTTCGGGAGCAGATCCTTTAGATGTCACTCATGACATTCCAAACATTCTGTTAATATGAGATTCCTTTATTATCCTAAAACTAAATTTGGTATAATTAACAACTTGCTAAATCAGAAAGTGTTTCTTAACAAAAATGATTAAATCGAATTTTGTTTAAGACACTAACGTTTTTTAATATACGTTATACAAAACCGCTTTTGAAAAAGTCTTTCATTAAACAATATCACTCTTACAAAATGTTTTTAAACAAAAACAGATTTGTAATAGATTTTGTCAATCTTCTTTAAGAAGAACTTAATAAATCTATTTCATATTGTGTATTTCTACCACGAAACTCAACAAGGTTTCAATCTTCCAAGGAAACTCAACAAGGTTTCTGTAGAACTACATTCAAATCCATAAAGTTTCAAGAACTATGTTTAGTTTATAATTAAACTCAACCTGGTTGAAATAAGCTAAACAAGTCAAATAAATGTTTCTACCAATTTAGTAGAAATATTGTAAATAATCTGGTATATGATAACAACTCGTATATTTAACAGATTTTGTTTTAAACAAATTCATCTTGGTTTCAATGAACGCGTTCTAGTAATCTAATAAAATAACAACTTGTATTAGATATGTTTCAAAGAAATTCCACTTGGTTTAAATGAATCTGATTTCATCATGATTTGCAACCATACACCAGTTACACTCACAAGATTCACTAGGGTCACAAATTATGTTACCATCAGTTACTTGTGAATTTTTAAACACAAAAACAGTTATAAAAAAAACCTTTAAAACAATATGGTGTCTGATAAACTCGACTGGTTTTATATAAATTTGTACCAAATTAGATTCAAAGAAATGGAATCTTGGTTTTAATAAATCTAGATTTAAACAATAACGTACGTAATAAACAAACTAACAAAATCAGTTTGAAAGAAACTCATCATGGTTTCAATATAAACTGATTCAATATATTGTTTTAAAAATCGTTTATAAATCCGTTATACCAAATCTGTTAATTAAAATTTTGTTTAGTTATAAAATTGATTTTCAAAGAAACACAATCTTGGTTTCAGCAGAAGAAAAGTTTGTATAAAATTTGTTAATTAAATTAATCCGGTTTTAAGAAAAGTGTTATAAATTCTGTTACCCAGAATCTGTTTTAATATTGAAGGGAAACGGTTACGCTTTTATTAATAAAATCAAGTCTACGATAAATAAAATTAACAGTAAATAAAAAACAGAAAATCAAATAGAATGGAGGTGGAGGCAAAGACAAACTCTTAAAAAATATAATTAAATAAAACAATAAAATGAAAAACAACAAAAATTTTTTAAAAAAAAAGAAAAAAAAAAGAAAAAGAAAAGAAAAAAAACTTAATAGATCACCAACCGAGATCAGCAACGAAGCACTAAAAACCGATGCGCATGCTTTTGACACGCTTCACTTAAAACAGATTCGCCGTTTGTTCCCAGGGTACAACAGGCGAAACAGTAAGTTATACTCTTTGACTTAACAAAACTGCATAGAATTTCATCTAGGGATGAGCATGGTTCTGGAATCGGTTGGAACCGGAACCGGAACCGTTGGATCCGAGAACCAATTTTTCTGAAAAGTGGGAACCGGGAACCGAACCGAATATAGTTTTTGGTTCCGGTTCCGGTTCTGGTTCCGGTTCCAGTTCCGGTTCTTTTGGATCTATCCGTATAGGAACAACTTTTCTATTAAGCTAATAAAGAAAATACAAAAATTAAATTTTGTAAGAACTTACAACTATTTACATTTAAGCAAATAACAATTAACAACTAAACCATAAACTCAAATAATCAATGTGGCTAAGTGATGGTGATAGATAATAAACAATGTGGCTACGTGATGATGATAGATAATAAACAATGTATTAATAAAAGTAGCTACGTAATGATGATAGATAATAAACAATGTATTAATAAAAGTGGTAGCAAATTTTAGCATGATTAACATGTAAAAGCTAATCGAATGCAAATAAAAATAAAATATAAACATACTTCCATTGTTTTGATAATGATGAATGATCTTAGAATGTTATTAGGTTTAGATTAATTATTGATTTGTGGATGTTTCAGTAAATTAAAGATTAGGGTTTAGAGTGTTTGGCTTAATGGCTAGTAGGGTTATTTTTTTTTATTATTTTTTTATTTTTTTTTATTGATACTATGTAGGATTTGATTAATATTTTGATAAAAAGTAAAAAAATTACATATTTTTATAATTATTGGATATTCGGTTCCGGAACCGAGAACCGGTGGAACCGAACCAAACCGACCCAAGAACCGAAAAATCTCAAAATCAAGAACCGGAACTAGAATCATTGGTTCTGGTTCCGGTTCGGTTCTTCATGGTTCTGGTCCGGTTCCGGTTCTTTGGTTCTTTTGCTCATCCCTATTTTCATCTTAAGATATGCGTATTCCATATGTTGGAAATCAATAATATCTACTTTGATGTGTGAAAAACCTATCGAATTAGGGCCTCTATTTATACAAAGTAGAATCTAAGTTTACTCATCCTACCACCAATGTGGGATAGAAAACAATTCAAAATTCCTCTTTAAGCATGGTACCGAATGCATAACTTTGAGACGTGATATCTCATTCACATCAACTCTATTTTGGACACATAAAGGTTCATTGCGAAGCTCTTTTTGAGGAGAACGTGAACCTATAACTATTACTAATATATATGACACATACATATAGATAATTGTGTCCAAAGTTGGTCAAGTGTCTCTTTGCCAACCAAATTTACCAACAAGAGGTACATATTTCTAACAGTGGATACCGAGATAGTTCTTGGGTTTGGGATTGGAGAGGACGCGGGGCAATTAGATGTAGATCTTTAGGGGAACCAAATAAATTTCGTAACATGCTCAATGGTTCAACCATTTGCCAATCGTGTTGACAGATGGTACTCGATTTTAGATGATGATAGCATTTTCTTAGTTAAAGCCTTAAAAACGGACATTAACCATCTCTCACTTTATTCTCATGGTGTTGCAGCTGCCACGACTTGGAGGAAAGTAGTTCCAAGAAAAGTTTGTGAGTTCCTATGGAGGCTATTAAAAGGTCGTATTCGAGTTTGTGCGGCTCTTGACAATATTGGTATTGATTTAATTTACACTCTCTTTAATGCCCTATATGTGACAATGCTTTTCGAGGAGAACGCGAACCTATAAACTATTACTAATATATATGACACATACTATAGATAACTGTCTCCAAAGTTGGTCAACAGTCTCTTTGCCAACCAAATTTTCCAGCAAGAGGTAAATATTTCTAACAGTGGGTACCGAGATGGTTCTTGCGTTTGGGAATGGAGATGACGCGGGGTAATTAGAGGTAGATCTTTAGGGGAACTATATAAGCTTTGTAACATGCTCAATGGTTCAACCATGTGCCAATCGTGTTGACAGATGGTACTGGATTTTAGATGATGATGGCATTTTCTTAGTTAAAGCCTTAAAAACGGAGATTGAGCATCTCTCACTTTCTTCTCATTGTGTTGCAGCTGCCACGACTTGGAGCAAAGTAGTTCCAAAAAAAGCTTTTGTGTTCCTATGGAGGCTGCTAAAAGGTCGTATTCCAGTTTGTGTGGCTCTTGACAATATTAGTATTGATTTAATTTACGTACACTGTCTTTAATGGCCTATATGTGACATTGCTCTCGGAACGATAGACCACGTACTATTTGGTTCGTTGTAACTTCGTTTCATCTATATGGTCCAAAGTTTTCAACTGGTTTAACGTGGGTAATTTTAATGGGTTGTCTATTGATAAGTTGTTAGCTCATGAAGGGACTCCATCTTTCTCTTCTCGAAAAAAGCTTCTATTGAACTCGATCATTTGGATTTCTCGATCTTTAATTATTTGGAAATGCCAAAATAAAGTCGTGTTCAAAGATCAGGATGAATACTTGGATGCTTTTACAGAGATACATACAGGCCATCTCTTTCTTTTGGCTCTCGCACTGAATCAAGCATTTTAACCATTCGTGGCAAAATTGGTGTAGTGGTTTGGTGTAATGATTGTTGTTATATATAGTTTCGCGGACAGGTCCTCTATTTGTTCTTTGCTTGTGATTATGGTGATGTATGTTGTGTTAAGTGGGATTCTGGTTTCCTTTATGTCTCACAGAGGGGGCCAAAATCGCGTTTTGTTTGTTCTATAATTTTGTTTATATAATCTTTTGCCTTCCCAAAAGAAAAAAAGTCACGAACTCATCTATGGCATTCAACGTATGACACCTTTGCTCTTCAACCAATTCAATTAATCTAAGTGTACCTAAATGAATAAATATGCATGTAGTCGAGTATATTGGATGGCCATATTTTCTTACAGTTACAGCCCCTCTAATTTATAAAAATAACATGAGCAACTTATTTGATTTGTATAATTTAAATAGAATCAAAGGTAGTGCATAGTAACATAAACCGCTGTAGCACAAATCATTAAAGCCTTTGATTAAGTCTTCCGGCCCCTGCATCACAGGGGTCCCAGGTTCGAGTCCTGGCAGCGGTAATCTTTTTTATCTATCTCTCTTTTATTTTTTTTTCAAAAAAAAAAACTCATGTACGGTTATTGTTAATTTCATTTTAGCTTAATATGATTTCTGATTGTACAAAAGTGAGATGAAACAAGTATTACTTTATGGAAACGCTGATCTAAAAGACGCCTTATGTTCTTAGTTAGCTCGTTGCACACACCCAACAACCAAAAACCCTACAAGACTAACAGCAAAACACGCGAAAACAAAAAACCTGATGATCTCCACAAACCACGTTCACTACTACAATCGACGGAATCCCCGTCGACATTTTCGTGTCCATCCCGTCGTCATGTCGACGGGGTTATATTATCCCGTCGACATGACGCCGGCATCCTCTTGACGGGAGAGCCTCGTCGGGAACGACTATCCCGTCGACAATCCCCGTCGACATGTGTGGGACCCACACTTTTTTCAGTCAACAAAATTATAACGTGGGGGTTATATTCCCGTCGACAGTCGACGGGATAATAACGTTAATTAATAAACTAATTAATCTTTGATTAATTATTTTTAATTTATGCCGTCGACATGTCGACGGAAACGTTAAATTTAATTTATTCTTATACTGGTATTATACCGTCGATATTGTCGACGGTATAATACCAGACTAAATTATTAAAATAATGCAATTGATACCGTCGACATTGTCGACGGTATATTATTTAGTTCATTAAATATTGTTTTCAATTCCCGTCGACATTGTCGACGGTATTATCATTATATACCAAAACGAGGAAGCTGCCCAGCAGCAATTTTCCAGATTTTTTCCGGAAAATTTTCCGGAAAAAATCTACCAAAACCTGTAACAACACTTGCAAATTATCCACCATTTTCAACTCTACAAAACACATATAACGCATATAACTCGACATCGGCTAAACACTTGCAAATTATCGCCCAAAACACCCTCAAAATGCATTAAAACATATCAAATCTACAAAACGGGGTGTGGTAATATCTAAACCTAGCTACCATATCAACAAATGTTCCAATATCCGCGACGTTCAAGTCGCCAAAAGGCCTAAACTACACGATGCTAACATAAGAGTCGCCAAAACATTGTTTCAAACATATATACAACACAAATATCCCAAAGTACCTCTACTCCTCCATATCATCATCACCGCCATGATCAGAACCATCCCCATCGCCATGGCCACTCCCGCTCCCTCCAGCACCAGACCCACACCCGTCGCCATCCACGTGCACAGATCCCACCTGAGTGAGATACTCGTGCCATCGTGGGTTGGCCGACATAAAACCTTGCATCAAGTCTAGCTGCTGCTGCATCGTCTTCCGTTCTTGTTCGTCTTCTTGGATCTTCTTCTCGGCTGCGGCAAGCTTAGTCTTTAGGTCGTCTAATTCTGAAAACAAAATAATCAAATTTAAACTCATGTACGGTTATTGTTAATTTCAGTTTAGCTTAATATGATTTCTGATTGCACAAAAAGTGAGATGAAACAAGTATTACTTTACGAAAACGCTGATCTAAAAGACGCCTTCTGTTCTTAGTTAGCTCGTTCACACACCCAACAACCAAAAACCCTACAAGACTAACAGCAAAACACTCGAAAACAAAAAACCTGATGATCTCCACAAACCACGTTGTAGCAAACTCTCATCTAAACCTTGATCGATGTGAAGCTTAGTGTCGTTCAGTGGCGAAGCTAGAAAATTTTCAGTGGGGGGTCGGGATCTAAAATTTTTTATTGCTTAATGTATAAAAGAAATTTCACAATTAAAATGGGGGGTCGAAACCGAATATACAGAAATTTTTCTACACGAAAACTATATACCCCCTACATCGCAAAAAAAATTTCGGGGGTCGGGCGCCCCCTCCCGCCCCTATATAGCTGCGCCCCTGGTGTCGTTGTATCTTGTGTGGGTACTCGTTCAAGACAAGTGTATGCAACTGATTTCTTTCATATATTCAGAGTTTTGAACGATCTTCCATAAATTCAAACACTCTCGTCTACATAGAATTTCTAGTCGATCTACACATGCATGCATGCGAGTTGAAGTTTCACTCAGGTTTTTCCGAATATTGCTACCAAAGGGAGAATATCCAGTGATCATGTATATCAACAGACAACAATATGATTGCTTTTCATATATAATTATATAGAATTTTCAATATGCTAAACCAAGTTTCTGTAGTTTAGCTTATAAACTCCATGTCTAGCTGAGGATGCTTGAGTTTGTACTGTTGTGTTTACTGCTCGTATTTTCATCTTCAATGCTTTTTATTGCCATAGCATAGAACTCGCGCACAAAGCAATATCATCTAGCAGCATTTCACTACAAGAATCAGGAGAAATGGTTGCAGGATGAGGCACGTGTTCAATACGTAAATACATTTTTTTTTCAAACACGCACTTCAATGATTTATTGAAACATAATGTAGTAACCCGAGTAATATACTAATTTTATCATTTTTTTTTCAACTACATAGGAAGAGATGTGCGAACTGCGGGATCTGGGAGCGAACACGCCTACTGTGGTAGCCTACACAGAGGAAGAGATACTTGCTATGGTTTTAAAGGGCAAGCAGCGGGGTTATATAGCCGGTAGGGGTAGGGTATTAGCAGGCAGTGGCAAGACAAAGTTACCCATGCCGCCTCCAGGTTCGTACAATGGGCTCGAGATTGACAGGATGATGGCCGAGAGAAGATCGCTGAAGTTACAGAAGACGCTAAGACCACTAAGCGCCAACTCACTCAGATTATGACTGTGTTACAGACTAACCCCGAGTGGGCCAAGTTATTGAGCCAGATGCCTTCTCAAGGCGATGCAGGCTCGTGCAGTGGGAGTGGCGATCTCGAGGATGATGGTGGGGACGATGATGACGAGGGGCAGTAGATCGAGGTATATGGGTTATTTTGTGTCACTTATCTTTTGGACTATGCTATTGACTCATCCGTATGTTATTATTGTACACTTTAACATTTTGGCAACTTGAACATTGCGGATATAGCAACTTTTGTGGATATGGCAGCTTGATCCGTGGATTATAACACTCGTTTTGTTGAATTTGTAACGTTTAATGTATTTGAGGGTGTTTAGCGATTATAAATAAGTGTTTTAGCCGTTATAAGTTGTTTTGGGATATTGGCATGTTGGTATTGGTGGTGTACAGGTTTGGGTTGTGTACAGGTTGTGTAGATGTTTTCCGGAAAAATCTGGAAAACTGATGCTGGTGCAAGCTGTTGTGCAGCAGCAGTAGTTCATTGTACCGACGACATGTCGTTGGTACAAAAGAATCATGTTTATTTGATTTATTTTAGTACTGACGACATGTTGTCGGCAACATACATGGAAAATTTAGTGTAGCAACTTTGGTACCTTCGGCATGTCTTGGTAAATAATAAAAGGAAATTTGACTTTCGTTGAACGTTTGTTAATTAAGTAATTAATTAGCAGAAATGTACCAACGACACGAAGTCGGTACAAGACTTGTCGGATCCCAAATTCTTTGACTGAAAATGGTTGTGGGTCCCACATGAGCGTCGGGAGTCGTCGGCATAATAAGTCCTGAAGAGGCATCCACGACTATCAGCCGCCTTCGAAATGATGTCGGCATCAAGTATTGACCGACGTCATGTCGTCGGTACGGATGTTTTTTTGTCGGCGGGAAAAGTGGTGATTGTACTAGTGTGCGAAAAAAAAGTTGGATTTTCTAATTCGATTGCATTAACCCACCAACATGTAATTGTCTATGCATTTTACAAGCAATGTATTACATTTAGTACTAGAGAAGTAAATGTACTTTAATCTGACTTGCACCAAGCTGAAAACATAATTGAGGAACTCATCCACCCTTTGGTCTAGTGTACCAAGCTGAAAACATAATTGAGGAACTCATCCACCCTTTTGTCTAGTGGTATATAAGTTCCCCACCAACCTAGAGGTTGTGGATTCAGGCCTCGTTGGAGTCATTTGTGAGATATGTGGTATATGGTGTGAAAAAATTGCCGTTAAAAATAACAAAATTGAGCAACTCATCCGTCATAGAATTACAATTAGTAAGGGATATATTTAATTAGAGGGAATAAATAATAACACCACTGCACCCAAAAATTATGAATCTATTATCAAAGAATGAAAATACATCATTTTTCATTTGTTGTAGTTGTAACTTATAACTACTAGCTCGCTTTTTTGACGAGTTCAAAGTAGCATTGAATTCGCGAATTTGACAATAGAAGTCAAACTTTTTCTAAGCAACAAAAATTGGTCATTGTATGCATAGTTAAGGTTTCATATAATAGTTTGTGTTAAATCAAGTGGTCATTGCTATGTTTTGTTACTTTTCTCCACTGAAGAAGCTAGTGAAAGCTCATATAACAGACAACCAATACCAGGAGCATAATAAGTTAATAAGACTGATAATTCTCGCAACAAACACTGTCAGTACACAAATTAACTCTGGAAATAACATTAAACCATATTATATTGCGACTACATAATACCAAGGATGTTGAATATGAAATAATCAATTATAGTTGTTTGTAACAAAACTAAGTAGCTTCAAAATTGGGCACCGCTTCTTGCAGACTCTGCTAATATCTTACAATTTGGGTTCTGTCATCACCCCCACCACGGTTCCTGCCATAAGGATTGTTTTCACTAAATCCATTTCGGCTTCTTCCTTCTGGTCTACGTGACTTTTTCCTGAACTTAGATGCATTGCTGTCGATATTGAGTGCTACCTTTGGAGGGTTTGAAAAGCAAAATGATGCTGCAACCGCCTGTCAATAATACCAAAACGAATTTAATCATCTACAGCCATACATATATTAGGTAATGTATCTCTTATCAAGTTTCATATCGTACCTGCAAATCGAGTCGATGAACATTAAAGATTTCTTTCATTGAGTGTGAGTTATAAGATAGTAAGTAGGATCTATATGCATCTTTAGCAGATTTGTTCAAGTAGAAATTGGTGGAAACCAGTTTTTCCTGCATCCACAGCACAACGTACAATCAAACAAAACTATATCCGTAACTTTTAGAAAAATAATTTCGCAAACATGCTAAAGCAAAGATGTACCAAGTGAGACTGCACATTAGCTATCTTCTTCTCATCAAACTCGTACTCCTTCACTGGTACTTTTGCTTGCTAAGATAGAACAATTATAAAATCACCAGTGAGTCAAAATAAAACAGAACATTTTTTAATATAAGAAATACTGGTTCATCTTTCACTAGATTTCACCAAAAGATGAATTTAAAGTTATACTTAGATTCTTAGTTCCCAACACACCTTGAGGTAGCTAAGAAAGAGTAACTCTTCCGGTATAAGGAAAAGCAACGCATTCCCTTTTGCACCTTCTCCACGAGCAGTTCGACCCACTCTATGAATGTATTCCTGAAATTAAATGAAATTATGTTTAGGCAAAATACTAAACCAAATAATATAAAATAGAACACATTCATAGATTTATTGATTTACTAAAGAAAAAGTTGTACACCTTAGGCTCATCTGGAGGATCATACTGCACAATCCAGTCCTATAAGAAATAAAAAACAAATAATGTTTATGCATATTGATCAGCAAATACTGTCTAAAAGAAGTTAACATCGTTGTGCATCCCACATACCACAGCCGGGATATCGAGACCACGAGCAGCAACATCAGTACACAACAAGATTCCTTTCTCTGCTTTGCAGAAATCAAAGAACGTGGATGTTCGTTTCTGCTGCTTTTGCTTCCCATGAATATCAAAACACTCCACATGAATATACGTAAGAAGCTCCGAGTGAAATTTAACAGAATTGCATGAAGAAAAGAAGACCATCACTTTCTTTGACAAATTCCTTTTCAAGAAAGAGTAGAGAAGTAAGAATCTTTTTGCACTTGGCACCACACAGTAGCCTTGTTGCAAACCTTCATTAGTGACCTATAACATCATATAATAAGTATAACCATTAGACAATATTAACAAAATAAGATAAAACTTTTAACTTGCAGATAGTAGCTTTTTTACCCTGGACCTCCCAATATCTACATCAATATAGACTGGAGTGTTCTGAAATGATAAACGTGCAAGATCCTCAACCTGGAAAACAATACAGTAGATATATCATTACAAAAACAATTGCAAACTCAACGAACTACAATTAGAACATAATTTGACTTGATAATCGTACCTTTTTTGTCTGAGTGGCAGAAAAAAGAGCGGTTTGCCTTGTCTGTTCATTAGAGTAAATCAGTTTAGTTCAAAAATATGCAAGAAACCATCTAATATAACTGTGACAAATGAAGTAACTAAAAAGATACTAACCAAGGATTATTAAAAAAAAAAAAAAAAAAAAAAAAAAAAAAAAAAAAAAAAAAAAAAAACCCACATGATGACTAATTAGATAATTAGGTGAAATAATACATTATAACGAAGATCTAACTGCATTATTTGCATCAATATCCAGGAACTGGAAATTTCTTCTACGGTAAAAATGTATTGCCATCTAGAAAGAACCATACCTTAGGTAATATTCTAATGATCTGCTTCATTTCTTCTTCAAAATTTGCTTCCAAAATTCTGTCAGCTTCATCGATCACAAAGCACTGAAAATCCAAAACTTAAATTAGAATATATAAAACAAATGGCCCAACTTCTTCAATCAGTCATTTCCTTTGACAGATATCAAACTAGAAATAGTTGTATGGAAGTTAAAATGATGTATGTTTTTGGTAGAAGAAACAGATGTCATGCACGGACAGAAGTTACACTGGCATCAATCTGGATTTTGACAAAAAGTGTTCCTTAATCATATTGCATGTGTTTTATATGGATCCACCTCTCTTTAGTGAGAGATGAGACTAGGATTTATGGTATATTGAGCCTTAATATAGCACAATTAAATACATATAAATGAAGACATAGATATGAAATAAAAACTGTACCTTAAGGTTCTTATAGATAAACCCTTTTGTGTTCTGGAGATGATCAAGAAGTCTTCCAGGAGTAGCCACCAATATATTTACACCCTTCACGAGACGCTCAGCTTCAGTTTTACGTCCAGCACCACCAATAACCAGCCCAAGAGTCTGTGAGTGATAATTTAGAAGTTTCTGTGCCACTGAATGAGTCTGTAGAACCAAATCATACAGGTTTTAAGTACAACTTCTAAACGGTACTTCGAATAACAATCTTTTCCAAGGCTAAATGACAGTATAGCTACCATCAAGAAACCATGACGCTGCTTTTAACTAATACGATACAGCTATACTAACACATCGACGCTCTAAAAGCTTTTTCATAATTCCAAAAGCATAGTTATATAGTATATACAAAGATCATTATCTCTTCATGTTCCATACAACGTCAATGATATGTTGGAAGTGGCCTCAATGCATACTAATAGAATATCATAAACCGCTAAAGCAAGAAAGCAGAATGTGATTCCGTATTTACTCATGAATAACAGATCATGTATGTACCTGTATCGCAAGCTCCCTTGTTGGGCAAATGACAACAACACCAGTTCCATTTCGAGGAGAAAAGTGAAGTTGATATAACAGCTCAACTGCTGGAACAAGAAAAGCTAAAGTTTTTCCAGAACCTGTTCTTGCAGCTCCAAGAACATCTTTTCCTTCCAAAAGAGGAGGAATTCCTCTCGCTTGGATCTGTAATAGTTATATCAAAGTTAAAACAAATAGTTATAGTCTCAATCCCATGGGTCGGGCAATCATAATAACAAACAAAATCTCAATATGTTCTGCACAACTTAGGCTATATGTGAAAAATATCAGAGCAAACATTTTTTTTATAAAACACATATTGGTATAAACACTAAATAGTAAATTTGTTACTTAACGATTTCAGAAAAGAAATTTAATCGGGTGAAACGGAAAAATGGTAAGATTTACCTGAGTCATATACTGAAAACCCAATTCCACTATAGCTTTTTTGGTTGGTTCAGATAATGGCAAAGCATTAAAAGGATCACTACTCATAATTCCAGAATCACCACCACTCTTCTTCACCTTCTTCGGTTTTTTCTCCTTTTCTTCCTCTTCCTCCGGTTTCAAATCCTTGTCACCTTCTTCCTCTTCTTTATTGTTTTCATCATTCTCGGGTTTATCTTCTTCAGTCGTCTTCTTCTTCCTCTTCTTATTTATGGCCGGTACTTCTATCTCCTTTGCATCGTCCTCCTCCTTCTCACTGTCGTTAATGGAGTCTGCTACTACATGCTCTTCCTCTCGAGTCTTATTCTTGTTTTTATTCCTCTTTCGTTTCTTCTTGCTATTAGAAGCATCCTCCCCTTTTTCAATTTTGGTATTGATGTTGTTCTCTGGAAACGCCATAGCTGGAAACCACCACTGTCTTTGTTTAACCCCTTCAATTATCTGTTTTAATCAGTCAATAATACAACGCTATGAGATAGCCACCAAGATTCAACTAAAGATATAACAAGTTAGGAAAGTTTACAGTACATAGAGCAAATATCAAAGAGCAGACAACTGACAGTGTGTTTTCTTTCGGCAGAACATTGAAAATATAAAAAAAACGTGTTCAAAACTTCAAATGCAACCATTTTACAAAAAACTATCCGTATACACCAAAAAAGTAAACAGAACCTTTGAACATCTAATAACTGATAACACACTTGCTGTTGGAGAACGCACAAGTGTGTTATCCGTCATTAGATGATAAAATGGGCAAGCTAATAAACATCCTATAAACACAAACTAATGTGTTAATGTGTTCTCAATTATGAAACAAGATAGCGATCCAACAACAACATATACTGCATTTCAGTTATATACATGTTGAGCCAACATTAAGGGAGTGTTTGGCTAAGCTTATGTGATCTCAAAAAGCCTCAATCCAAGAGAATAAGCCTTTTATGAGCTAAACTTTCGCAAACACTTCTGTAAAATTTTCAAGACACAATAAGCTATAAAATACCTAATATAACTGATTCGTTAACAGTGATAGGAATTAGGAGGTTTAGGGTGTGTTTAGTTGGTGAAAACATCCCATTTGTCAGGAAATTTTTCATAGGAAAATGAAAAAACTAAAAGCCGTCACTTTTTCCAACAATTTTCAAAAAAAGTGAAAAAATTCTCACTTTCTAAATTTTAACTAGAAAAATGAAACCACAATCTATCATTCTCCATTTTTTCTCTCTAACAGAAAAAGATGGGATTTCCCAATCTACCATTGAAGTATCTTATTCTAACCCTAATCACCATTGGTAACATCTCCACCTTCCATCCTCGCCATCGCAATCCTAGGTAATCTATACTATCTATAATGGAAAAATGGTAAAAGTGAAATGTTGAGTTTTCAACAATAGTCAAATGAGAGAGAAAAGTGAAATGTAATTAATACTCTTATTAAAACACCCCATCTATACTACATATAAAGGAAAAAGAGTCAAAGTGGANATAACAACACCAGTTCCATTTCGAGGAGAAAAGTGAAGTTGATATAACAGCTCAACTGCTGGAACAAGAAAAGCTAAAGTTTTTCCAGAACCTGTTCTTGCAGCTCCAAGAACATCTTTTCCTTCCAAAAGAGGAGGAATTCCTCTCGCTTGGATCTGTAATAGTTATATCAAAGTTAAAACAAATAGTTATAGTCTCAATCCCATGGTTCGGGCAATCATAATAACAAACAAAATCTCAGTATGTTCTGCACAACTTAGGCTATATGTGAAAAATATCAGAGCTATATACAGAGGACATTTTTTTTATAAAACACGTATCGGTATAAACACTAAATAGTAAATTTGTTACTTAACGATTTCAAAAAAGAAATTTAATCGGGTGAAACGGAAAAATGGTAAGATTTACCTGAGTCATATACTGAAAACCCAATTCCACTATAGCTTTTTTGGTTGGTTCAGATAATGGCAAAGCATTAAAAGGATCACTACTCATAATACCAGAATCGCCACCACTCTTCTTCATCTTCTTCGGTTTTTTCTCCTTTTCTTCCTCTTCCTCCGGTTTCAAATCCTTGTCCCCTTCTTCCTCTTCTTTATTGTTTTCATCATTCTCGGGTTTATCTTCTTCAGTCGTCTTCTTCTTCCTCTTCTTATTTATGGCCGCTACTTCCATCTCCTTTGCATCGTCCTCCTCCTTCTCACTGTCACTAATATGGTCTGCTACTACATGCTCTTCCTCTCGATTCTTATTCTTGTTCTTGTTCCTCTTTCGTTTCTTCTTGTTATTAGAAGCATCCTCGCCACTTTTAATTTTGGTATTGGGGTTGTTCTCTAGAAACGCCATAGCTGGAAACCACCACTGTCTTTGCTTAACCCCTTCAATTATCTGTTTTATTGAACCAATAATACAATATTATGAGATAGCGGCCCAGGTTTAATCATCAAATTTATATACTACCGAGGGTGTTTTCTTTCAGTAGGACAGTCGAAAATTTTGAAAAACCGTGTTCAAATGCAGCTTTTTACCCAAAAAAACTATCTTTATATGCCAAAAATGTAAACAGAACCTTTGAACATCTAATAACTGATAGCACACTTGCTGTTGGAGAACGCACAAGTGTAAAAGTGTGTTATCAGTTATTAGATGATAAAGTGGGCAAACGAATATACATGTGTTATCAATTTTGAAACAAGATAGCGATCAAACAACAATATATACTGCATTTCAGTTATATACATGTTAAGCCAACAATAAGGGAGTGTTCGGCTAAGCTTATGTGATCTCAATCCAAGAGAATAAGCCTTTTATGAGCTAAACTTTCCCAAACACTTTGGTAATTTTTTCAAAACACAAATAAGCTATAAAACACCTAATATAACTGATTCGTTGTTCAACTTCTAACAGTGATAGGAATTAGGAGGTTTATTAGGGTTTTTTTTATATGCTGGAATAAGCTTTAAGTGGTGCTTGGGTTAAGCTTTTCAAAAGAATTAACACAAGCTCATTTGTAAAGTGGTTACCCAAACAAACACAAAGAAAATTATTAAAAATATACAAACTTAACAAAAGTAACCATTTTTAAGCAATAATCGAGTTTAAAATATTTCAAAATGAGAACAAATGAATACCTGGTATATGAAGATGAATAGAGGCGTTTATTTGTTTTGTAAAAAGACTGCTGCTGCTGCTGCTACTGTTCTTTATAATTTAGGGCTGGGAAATAAATTAGAATATTGAGTTTTTATATCGGTGAGTGACCTATTGGGTTTTATTATAAATAGAATTGTGGGGAGCTAATTTTAACAAAAACCGCTGTAGCACAACAACAAATGAGTATCGGCCAACCCATCCAACCTTGGGGGTTCTCCGGGTTCGAGTCCCGGCAGCGGTTTTTTTTATTTTTATTTATTTATTTTTTCTTTTTCTTTTTCTTTTTTTTTTGTGTTTGTTGTTTGTTTTTTTTTTTTTTTTTTTTTTTTTTTTTTTTTTTTTTTTTTTTTTTTTTTTTTTTTTTTTTTTTTTTTTTTTTTTTTTTTTTTTTTTTTT
>LBNU01032666.1:30094-46070 GCA_014162995.1 Artemisia annua
CCCCCCTTTTTTTAAAAAAAAAAAAAAAAAAAAAAAAAAAAAAAAAAAAAAAAAAAAAAAACGCGTAGATAAAAAAACAATTTACTGCTAACCGTCTTTTTCTTTTATCATATGAAACCGCCTTTTGTGTTATTTCCATATTCTCACCGCCTGTATCCACATCGCTGATAAACTGTGGTTTTCTTCCTCATTGTAGATCTGATTTCGTAAGATCGTGTGTTTATATGTTTATGTGGGCAGTAAAATATTAGTTTTTTTGGGCCTTATGTTTGGGCTGTCTTTGGCCTGAATTCCCTATTCTACTAATTACGTTCATGCAGTAAAATATTAGTTTTTTTTGGGCCTTATGTTTGGGCTGTTTTTGGCCTGATAAGTGCCACCGCTTGCATAATACGTTTCCTAAGGTTTTTTTGATTATCTTTTGTATTAATCGTCTTCATCGTCAGGTAGGTTTTTTTCGGATTAGTTGTTGTTGTTTTCAGTTTCTTTTCAGTGTAAATATGTAGTATCAACTAGAGACTCATGATCTTTGGGTTTTCTATGAGCAAATAGGGTGTGCAAGCCAAACACGAGGAGGAAGAAGACGAGACTCATGAGGGTTTTGACGAGTCTTAGTGCGCGATTAGGGGTTTGTGTTTCATTTACATCTTCGAGTTTTTACACTTTCATTGCGTTTGATTATTGATATGATTGTGGGTTTTTTATTTGTGAAAAAAAAAACCGTGTACTTACTTTGATTATTTGATAACGAAAAGTGTATGCTTTGATTAGTGGCACCTTAGGAGGTGTTACAGGTTATTTTTTATTTGCCAAAGGGTTAATCTTAGATGGAATGACATTCATAAATCCCTAAGTTATGTTGACTGATGTGATTTGCTGACCATAATATAAATAGAGAATTTGGGTTATACTTATTTGTTTTAGTTTATTTAACGAGGAAATTCATTGGACGCTAAGGTAGAAGCTTCAACGGTTAAAATTGCAAACTTGCATAAGGGCAGATGTGAGACGTGTTTTATATTAAGATGTGAGACGTGTTTTATATTAACATAGTATGCAACTTAAATATACTACGATTGAGTCATTTTAGGTGAAAATATGAAACCATTAGTATTATCTAGCTACCGTTATTGAGTTTTGGAAATATAAGCTGAAACAAATAAGCTCATACCCCGAAAAGAAACTTAAACAAACACTTCCTTATTTCTTTGGTTTTGGGTGTAATATAGGACACGGTTGTAAACAAACCTTCGTTGCAATTTCTTAGCTGAATCCTCCTAAAACACGAGCGACAGCATGGTGTGTAACTGAATGTGCAAATTACGTTGCAAGGTCAACTTTTTTTACAAATTTTTTTACTGTATTTTGTTTCTGTTGTATAAGAATGACATGATATTGTAGTAGACTTTTATTGATCATCTATGAAAGTTGGATTTGCTTCATGCTGTAAATAGATGTAACTAGCACCAGTATTACTTTTTTTAGGAAGATAACTAAATTCTTAGTTTAGATTTTCCTTTTTACTGATTTCTAAAAGTTATATAGTAATAAATATTTTCTAATTACCTACTATCTATTTTAGCTATCAGCGTATATTATGCCTTCTGTTATGAACACACTCTAACGGCGTTTTTTCGTTTTCATATTGTAGCAACGCAATAATAGACTTGCGTCCTATAGACAACTTGGGGCCATGGCAGAAAACATATTCTGCATTTGTGGCATACAATCATCTTCAACCGATACATGCTGTGTGATACTAACAGGTACTCACAATTGTTATTATCCAACTTATATATAAGCTGCACACCAAAATAATTGCCGCTTTTTTCTTTTATTGTCATTATTTCTGGTTTATCTGATTTAATAAATTGAATTTGAAACAGATTATATTCGATAGATTCAAAGAATGATTGAGTTCATTGTGGCCGGGATGCTACAAAACTCATGGCCTAAGAAGCGCTGTTGGTATCCAGGAGTTAGCGTAAGTTCCTTTACGTACGTCATAATTCTCATACATTTAATGATATAAACCATTCATGAGTACAATATTTTTTTTCCCAACGCATTTTTTTTTCAACAAACTATATCCAATATAAATGAGTCAAAAGATTATTTCTTGATTGGTTTTGTCAAGCTTTTCGAGGGTTTTTAAGGAACTGATTCAATCTTATTATACCTTTTTTGCATTAGATGACGTTATCTACGCAGTTGTTGGTTTCATAGGCGTCGGTCGGCTTATTTATTGAGTTGTGCAGCAGACTCAAGAATCTGAGCATCAGGTTGAACATCTTTAATTGGTATGCCTATTAGTAGTTTCTTAATTTTAATTTTTATTCATGGTTTCATATTGAAAAAATATTTTTTTATTCAGTTTTCCTATTTTTTTTATTTACTTATCTTTTTAATTAGTAACAGCTACAATGGATTCAGTATTGTTACGTATATTCGCTTTTCCAATACATATATGCCGACATATTTGATCATTGTTTGTTTTCTTTATGGCTGCCCAGATACAGACACGTGAGCCTGCTCCATAAAGAGGCAACGAGCGGAATACTTCAAATGGAGCGTATCTCCCGAGGCTGCACATACTTCATGTTATTCACTGCAATATCAGTTACATGTGCTTTAATAGTCCAATGGCCATGGCTGGGATATTAAATGGAATCATATTGTTTTAAATCATGCCGACGCCGTTGAACTATTAGAGCACGTGCGACTGCAAAGGCGGATTTCTTTGTTCAAAGAGGTGATGTCAAGTTCAGGATGAACTAATAGCGCGACGATTCAGCTGTTCTAGCAACTCTGCTTTGCTGGTTGAACGGCATGTCAAATGTCGATATCTGGGATATTTCAGTAACCCTTTCGTTGCTTGACATGTCATTCAACCACAAAGCTCGGTTGCGCATGAACATATTGTCACGGCTGCCCATTTTTTCGGCGCTAGCATACCGGCGCCATCTGTACTACGCTCTCATCAGATTGATTGAAATGTCCAGGTAATCTTTTAAAATAAAAAACTACCATGTTTCGTGACTGTTATACTTGGATTTAAAATTTTGAATTCTGTGTGACACATTATGTTGGGCACATAAAGGCATCTTAGCGTTTATAGCGTTACGACGTGTTACGGCTGGCCTAAAATAGGTGCGTTAATTTGACTTACACTTTTAGTTTCTCATGCAATTAATAAGAATTTCGTATCAGCCAACATATAGTAGAGTACTTAGTTCGATTACGCCGTTACTTGGCAAGCAAAATTATTGGATTGTGTGAAGCTGACGGTTTACATCAACAATGTTCTACTTTTAGCAGCTTCTATACGTGTGTGAATTGTTAGGGTTAGATCTAAAAAGACACGCACTTATAGCAAGGAAAAGAGAAGAGTTATAATTCCGTTAGCCGAAGATTAAACAGAAATATTTATAGTTGGTAAAATAAAAGATTTAATATACTAATATTAGGGGGTGCACGCGCTAGATACCAAACACAGATTAACATCCTAGACTTCCATAAAACATGATAATACACACCACTATGAGCAAAAAACTTTTCCCAAAATAGGTTGCACCACTGATAGGAATAAAAACATAGAGAGCTGAAATAAACTTAGTACGGCAAAGCCTTTAGTCCTTCGATGAATGCCAAAACCTGAGCTTGGCGAGTCTTTTTTTGCATGGCCGTAGCTAGGATCTCCGCTGCTTCTTTAAGGTCGTGCATCTGTAAGCTGTTCAATGCCGTGATGCTCCTGAGTGTTGATTCAAAGGGGAAAAGGCGTTGAAGCTCTTCGAGCAGTAGATCTCTCTCAGCAATACGTGAGCGGATCTGCTGCGCTTTTTTTGTGAGCTCAAGCTCATCAGCCTTTAAGATGGTCATCTCCCGTTGGAACTTTTCGATCATAACGGCGTTGACATACGTAGAACCAGCTGCGCCAGCCAGTTCGTTGAAAGTTGGCATCGATGTTTCCATTCTTAGCACTTTCACACTTTTTGAGTAGCAATTAGTTAGTGCGCTACTTAAACATGAGGCTGCTAACAAATTTGATTGAAGTGGTGATTTTTACAAAACTGTGTTACTTAAACATTTGGCTGTAAAGAAACTTGATTAGAGTGGTTACTTTCGCAAGAGTGTAAACTGGAATATTTGTATATCGGTACTGTTTATTTTTGTGAATCGCCTGTAAAACTGTGTATGTTATTTACTATGTAAATGAAGCCTTTGAAATTCTAACGATTTTTACAAATAACCATAGTTTTAACAACCACCTCAAAAATATTAAGCTAAATGCTTATTGCATGCGAACTGTTTGTTCTACTTTGCTTATTAATAGGTACTCAGAGACTTACCAAACTTAAACACAGTTTAAACAACCAATAGAGAACTTCGAGACAACAAATTAAAATAAAAAACAACTCAGCTCAACAATTTGCAAGCAAAAGTAGTTCAAAATTTCTAGACAAATTTCAAGTCAAAAGCCTAAGTTAAGCAGCTAAAAATAAGCTCAATTAAGTTGTAGACTCAAACCATAGCTCAAACAGATGAACTTGAGCTACCAGAGATCATCAAAATTCAACATGCCCCATCATAATCAATCAGATGCTACTCTAATTAAAGTAAGATCAGATCTAAGAAAAGAAGTTCAGCATAAAATGATGCTGGACATTTGGTTTTTGACTAATAAACTGATTTTGACTGATATCAAATTCTTTTGCTAATATCTTATTCCAGTCGTACATTTAAGCTACACTAACTATTGATTCACTTCTACTATAATTAACAGCAACGTTTTGACCGAATTCTCAGAATTGGATCACCAACCATACAAGCAGAAATCAATCTTCTAAACTGATTTTGGTTTTTCTAAAATAGGTATCACTTTAATACAATATCTACACTAATATGTTCTATTTGACCCCAATTATACAGAGATAACCAACTAGAGAAGAAGTTTCAATCTCAGCTATTATTAGATTCAAAAACTCCTTTGAACTCAAAAAAAAAATTCAGTTTAACAATTTCGAAGCAAAAGCAGTCCAGAATTACCGAACAAATTTCAAGCCAAAAGCTTTATTTAAATAACTAGAAGATAAGCTAATTAAGTTCTAGACTCAAATCAAACTTGAAAGAGATGAAGTTGAGCTATTAGATATCATGAAAACTCAAGATGCTCCGTCACAATAAATCGGATATTACTCTAAGTAAACTAAATTCAGATCTAAAAAACCAAGTTCTAAACAAAATAATGCTGGACATTTGACTTTTGATTACTGACCTTAGATAATCAACTAGAGAATAACTTTTAATTTCAACAATTATTAGATCAAAAAAATCCTTTAGATTCAGTTTGCTTATCGATTACGAAATCCAAACTATATTAACACCAGAGTTTCACCACTCAATATTGAAATCCAAATATAGAAACTAGATTAACCTCTATCAGCAAGCCTAGATCAGATTTATGTATCAATCATCAATTAAACACACAATTTCGAATCGACCCAGTTCCACCATCAGGTTGAATCATTTTTCATAAAATTAAAATATCAAAGAACCTTGCACTACCTGTACACACAATAGGTATCCTTTCATAACAACTAATTCTTCCTTGCTTAATCAAATAGACAATATGCTTTAATTAAAAAATACCACTGTAAAATTGAAACCCTAACTTAAGGTCAAAATACTACTTTGCAATTACCTATGGTAAGAACTCAAAATAAACTAAAAGTACCATTTTCATTAACTAATATTTAATAATTACATTGTTTTCCTTACATCTTCATCTACGGAAAACAACTAAACATAACATTAAGCCAGCAAGGGACTATCAAAAGATACCACAAAAGACAACCAGCACCAAAGCATTAACCATAAAAATCGAGAATGAAAATGTTCTCTTCCTTCTCAGTCAACCCTTCACGGAGCTCAAACAAAAGGGCCGTGATCACCTCCAACCTTCCACGCAGCCTGACCAAAACCTTATGCTCACAATTATACACATCCCCAGCAGATTCTTCTTCATCATGATTCAAGTTCCAAAGCTCTGCCAATCGAGCTGTTTTTTGTTCGATTGTGGACTGGAGTTCATCGCGTCTTTCTCCTAGAAATCTTATGAAAACTTCATCTTCGACATGCTCGTGACCATACAGAAACTTGAAGGCTTTATGGAGTTCTTGGCATCCAGAAACATTTTTAAGGTCGGTGAGATGAGGGGTTTGGTTACCGTTTGCCATTGAAGGGATGATTGGGGCACAAATAATTAGTTTTGGGTGAAATATTAAGTATGACAAAGAAGACATAAATTGGTAATTATAAGTGTGTTGAGATTGATACCAAAAGTCACCATTCATGATTACAATAGCTAGCTCAGGCAATTAATTTGCAGAGATGGTTTGTTTTCCCATGCAGATGTATGAAGAGACATTTATAAGTCAAATTAGTAATAGCATATTCAACCTTGCAACTCATGAAAATTACAATTTACAAAACGAAATGATGCCTACAAAATATATATATGATATAATTACAACTTACAAAACAAATAGTACTAGAATTTGTAAATTTTATGTTGTATATAAATAAGGACCATATACTCTATTTATTTGCATTTTCTCTATCGTTCTTTTTACATGTATGCATGAAGACTTTTATTCTTTTTTTAACTTTTTGTGTTTAAGATATTTGTTATTATTCGCCGTCTTTTTCGATTTATTCGTGACTAATACAACCATTGAAATTTTTAAATTTTGATTTTTTTATTTACTATTGCTCTGACTTTTGGACAACAAAAAAGCCGCCGCAACGCGGCGGGTAATTTATACCTCGTTAATAAACAATTTTAGTAAAATCTATAACTAGTTTTATTTTAGTTTTAGTACTTTATTTTTTTGTTATGGCCCAATAGAGACTTTTAAACCGAAGTTTAAGGCCTAACATATCACACAAATAAATAAAGAATTGCAGTGGTACATGTTTCTCCTTCGGAGCCTGACAATGACGTATACTCTTTTTTTTTTTCATTTACGTTTTTATATATTCTCGGCCGTTTTCATACGTTTTCGTTCGTTTTTATATGTTTTTGTTCGTTTTAATACGTTTTTGTCCGCTTTTGCACGTTTTTATACGTTTTCATCCGTTTCTATACATTTTCTTCCATTTTTGTATTCTTTTATACGATTTCTGTACGTTTTCATCCGTTTTCATATGATTTTTTTTTTGTTTTTGATACTTTTATATCCGTTTTTTATGTTTTCGTACATTTTTTACGGATTTGTACGCTTTTATACGTTTTTGTCCATTTTATAAGCTGTTATACATTTTCATCCGTTTTTACATTTTTGTATGTTTTTATGCAACTTTTGTACATTTTTTTTATGTTTTCATCTGTTTTTATATGTTTTCGTCCGTTTTATACGTCTTCGTCCGTTGTATACGTTTTCATCTGTTTTAATACGTTTCGTCCGTTTTTATACATTTTTGTGCGCTTTATACGTTTTCATCCGTTTTTGTACGTTGTCGTCCGTTTTAATAGGATTTTTGTACGTTTCCATCCGTTTTCATACAATTTTTTTCATTTTGGACGTCATTATACGTTATTTTCCATTTTTTTTAACATTTTTATAACTTTTTATATGTTTTCATCCGTTTTTATATGTTTTCGTCCATTTTTATACTTTTTCGTCCGTTTTTATACGTTTTCATCAGTTTTTATACGTTTCGTCCGTTTTTATATATTTTTGTCCGTTTTTATTCGTTTTCATCCGTTTTTATACGTCTTCGTCCGTTTTTATAGGATTTTTGTACGTTCCATCCGTTTGCATACAATTTTTTTCGTTTTGGACGTAATTACACGTTTTTTTTTCCTTATTTTATGTTATTATAAGTTTTTATACGTTTTTATCCATTTTTTACGTTTTTGTACGCTTTTATACGATTTTAGTACGCTTTTATATGGTTTCATACATTTTTATATATTTTCGTCCGTTTGTGCCCGTTTTTGTAAGTATGAAAACGGATAAAAGAGTACAGAACCCAAATAACAGATATAAAAACGAAAAAAAATCATATGAAAATGGATGAAAACGTACAAAAACGGACGAAAACCTATAAAAAGATAATATATATATATATATATATATATATATATATATATATATATATATATATATATATGTAATTGTATAATAACATCCAAAAACGAAAAAAGTCGTATGAAAACGTACAAAAATCATATAAAAGCGGACGTAAACGTATAAAAATGTCCAAAACCTTATAACAATGGATGAAAAGGTATAAAAACGTAAAAAAGGATACAAAAGTGTAATAACATCTAAAAACAAAAAAATCATATGAAAACGGATGAAAACGTACAAAAATCGTATAAAAACGTACAAAAACGGACAAAAACGTATAAAATATACAAAACCATATAGAAACGGATGAAAACGTATCAAAACATACAAAAAGTGACGAAAATGCATAAAAGCGTAAAAAAGGATATAAAAGTATAATAACGTCCGAAAACGAAAAAAATCATATGAAAACGGATGAAAACGTACAAAAATCATATAAAAACGTTCAAAAACTAACGAAAACATATAAAAATGTACAAAACCGTATAGAAACGGATGAAAACATATCAAAACATACAAAAACAGATGAAAACGTATAAAAACGTAACAAAACGGATATAAAAGTATAGTAATGTCTAAAATATGAAAAAAAAATCGTATGAAACATTATGAAAAACGTATAAAAACATACAAAAACAGACGAAAACATATTAAAACCATATAGAAACGGATGAAAACGTATAAAAACATACAAAAACAGACAAAAATGTATAAAAACGTAAAAAAAAAGGATATAAAAGTATAATAAAGTCCAAAAACAAAAAAAATATATATGAAAAAGGATGAAAACGTACAAAACCAGAGAAAACGTACAANATATAATTGTATAATAACATCCAAAAACGAAAAAAGTCGTATGAAAACGTATAAAAATTTCCAAAACCTTATAGCAACGGATGAAAGCGTATAAAAACGTAAAAAAGGATACAAAAGTGTAATAACATCCAAAAACAAAAAAATCATATGAAAACGTACAAAAATCGTATAAAAACATACAAAAACGGACGAAAACGTATAAAAATAGACAAAACCATATAGAAACGGATGAAAACGTATCAAAGCATACAAAAAGTGACGAAAATGTATAAAAGCGTAAAAAAGGATATAAAAGTATAATAATGTCCGAAAACTAAAAAAATCATATGAAAACGTACAAAAATCATATAAAAACGTTCAAAAACTAACGAAAACATATAAAAATGTACAAAACCGTATAGAAACGGATGAAAACATATCAAAACATACAAAAACAGATGAAAACGTATAAAAATGTAACAAAACGGATATAAAAGTATAGTAATGTCTAAAAAATGAAAAAATCGTATGAAACATTATGAAAAACGTATAAAAACATACAAAAACGGACGAAAACATATTAAAACCATATAGAAATGGATGAAAACGTATAAAAACATAAAAAACGGACAAAAATGTACAAAAACGTAAAAAAAAATATATAAAAGTATAATAAAGTCCAAAAACAAAAAAAAATATATGAAAAAGGATGAAAACGTACAAAACCAGAGAAAACGTACAAAAACGGACGCAAATGTTTTAAAATGAAAATAAACGGACGAAAACATATAAAAAAGATGAAAACATATAAAGACGGACGAAAATGTATAAAAGCGTAAATGAAAAAAAAAAAGTTTTTTTTTTAAAGTATAAATTACATAAATCGTCGTTGTGGTTTGTATTTTCAGAGGGAAAACACAAATTACAAGGTTAGCCCTCATATTAGTCCATCAATGTCAAGTTAGGTTCTTTTTAACGATCGTTTGGAGTTGGGTCGAAATTTGAACAGGATCCGTAAAAATAAAAAACCACATGGACATGACCCGCTTAAAAAAAAGCACATGGAAAAGATCCATAAAAATCAACAAACCACAAGGACGATTTATGTAATTAAATCTAAATTTTTTATCGAGTAAACAACAAAAATCATCCCGGTTTATCGAATTTGACACTGATCATCCCTTACCGATACTATTGGCAAATACCATCCCTAAGAGGCCAAACGTTTGACACATTACATCCTTATCCAGTCAAAATGCCCTAAGAGAAGAGGCCAAACGTTTGGCACATTACATCCTTAACCAGTCAAAATGACCATTCTACCCCTATTATAATATAGCAGACCCCCCCAAAATTGTAACCTCAAACAATTAAATGTGAAATTAAAGTCAAATGAACATGAATGTTTACATTTACTAAGCTTATTGAGATCCAAAACCAAAACGTCTAGCAAGTTTTGTCAAAAACACGGGGAGCAAAAACTGAATGCAAGAGGTTGAAGAGAAAGTCAAAAACACAAAAATAAATTTCTTTAGCAATAGAAAAATATCAACGCAAGCAACTAAAAAGTTTTAAACTTGGATTAACAAACAATACAAAAGTGCTAACTAAAATGTTTAACTATAATTGTAATTTATCACCATCACAACTAAAATGTTATACATATAATTTTAATCCCTATTATAAAGGAACGCAACTAAATTTTTTTAATTTATTACCATCAATAAAAAGTAAAGTAACGTCCAAGACCGTCTTACACGGGTTATGTGGGTCACAATACCGTCTTCCATGATGTATGGGGGAGGTTAAGACGTAGACATGGTTACCCCTACTTAATGTAGAGAGGCTGCTTCCGGTTCCAAGGTAGAAAAGGACTTCCGGCCTTGCAAGAGGTGAGGATCGAACCCTTGACCTTTGTCTCCAGAGACAAGGGTGTTAACCACTTGATCTAATCTTGCTCTTTTATTACCGTCAATAACTTTACATGTAATTTAAACACATTGTTCGAAGTGTTTAGGTAAGCTTTAGGTATGATGTTTGTAAGCATCAAGAAACACATTTCGAGAGGTCGGGATGATCAAACCACATAATATAAGACATATTTCTAGTGAGAGAAAATAAAGAGAGGGTGGAACTGTTGCGCTATGCACATATCACAAATAATTGTATGTCTGAAAATTACGCGAGCTATGGGATCACACATGTTAACACGTAAATACAATTTATGTAACTAATATTTTGTATGTAACATATTAATTATATTTCACGAAGTAAGCTTAACGGTCGTTAACTACTATAGCTACTTAACGATAATTTAGTAACGATCATTAGACGTTAACTATAAAGACTTAATTGTAACTAATTAACAGAAAGAATCTAGAATCCCTTCCGAATCCATATAGGTGATCGATCAAAGAGAAAAAGGAAATATTTGCATACTACTCGTATATTAAATACTTTTAAAAGTACACTTTCTTAAATACTTTTTCAAAATACTATGTTTACTTAAAAAGACTCGTTTTTCAAGGGGGTTATTCTTTTCTTTAATGCAAACACGACAAGTAGTATTTATATATCAGCAGCCAGCTAGAAGGTGCAAAAAAATATTAGAAAAAAGGTGACCATTACAGAGGCTGAAATCGCAATAAAAAGGATCTGAATTCCTTGTTTCGATTACTGCAATTTCAATCACATTATCATTTACTGTATCTAATACCTACCATACAAATACAAAGAGATCCTTTTTACACAATTACTATCAACAATGGCTGAAATCATTGCTTCAACCCTCATTGAAGCAGTTTTTCAGAAGCTAGCCAATGAAGCCTTGAAGCAAGTTGTTCGCGCAAAGGGAATTCATTTTGAGTTGAAGAAACTACAGAAGACTTTGTCCAGGATCCAAGCACTGCTTAATAATGCTTCGAATAAAGAAATAACTAATGAAGCTGTTCAAGTATGGCTCAATGATCTCCAACATTTGGCTTACGACATAGATGACGTACTTGATGACTTGGCAACCGAAGCTATGTGTCGTGAGTTCACCGACCAATCCGAAGGCAGCACTAGCATGGTACGAAAGCTCATCCCATCTTGTTACAGAAATTTCTCATTAAGTAGTAAGATGCATCACAAGTTAGATGATATTAATAGTAAGTTGCAAGATCTAGAGAAGGAACAAGTTACTCTTGGTTTGACGGTCAAGAGTGGAAGTTTAGATGTGAGGGATGATACGCCAAAAGATAAAAATAGACAATCCCAGACCTCGTTGGTAGATGCATCGAGTATTGTTGGCCGACAAGGTGATAAGGATGCATTGGTTCTCAAGCTGGTAGCTGTGATGAACCATGTAATGAAAACTTTAGTATCGTGCCCATAGTTGGTATGGGTGGTGTGGGTAAAACCACTCTAGCTAAAATTTTGTATGAAGATGACCAAGTGAATGATTACTTTGAAGTTAAGGCGTGGGTTTGTGTTTCAGACGAGTGGGACAGCTTCACTATAAGCAATATTATTTTTCAGTCTCTGACCGGGGAAACAAGGGAATTTAGAGATTTAAATCTACTTCAAGTAGCTCTAAGAGATCAACTTAGAGATAAATTGTTTCTATTAGTGCTGGATGATGTGTGGAGTGAAAGTAGTGACGATTGGGAAACACTAGTGGCCCCTTTCAAAGCATGTGCTCCTGGAAGTAAAATAATCATGACAACTAGGAAGGACAAGTTGCTTAGACAGTTGGGTTGTGGTAAATTAAAACGTTTGCAAAGTCTCTCACATGACGATGCCATGTGTTTATTTGCTCAACATGCATTGGGTGAAAATAGCTTTAATTCACATCCAAGACTTAAAGCACCTGGTGAAGGCATCGTCAGAAAGTGTAATGGTTTGCCTTTGGCTTTAAAAGCAGTTGGAAGGTTATTGAGGGCAAATGAAGATGAAGTAAAATGGAAGGAAATAGAGGACAGTGAGATATGGTGCTTAGAAGACGGAGGTAATATAATTCCGGCTCTTCGACTAAGCTACCATGAACTTCCTGCCTATTTGAAGCAGCTCTTTGCGTATTGCTCCTTGTTCACAAAGGACTATGCGTTTGACAAGGAGGATTTGGTTTTACTCTGGATGGCAGAAGGATTTTTGCACAAAAAAGTACGTCTAATCAAGTCAACTATAGAACGTTTTGGTCTCGAATGCTTTGATGAGTTGTTATCACGGTCATTTTTTCAACACTCTCCTAATGACGAGTCTTTGTTTGTTATGCATGATCTTATCAATGATTTGGCCACATCTGTTGCCGGAGATTTCTTTTTCAGGTTAGAGAAGGAAATGGGAAAGAATGTTAGGAAACGAGCTTTGGATAAGTCTCGTCATATGTCTTTTGTTTGTGAGGAGTATGGAGCTTACAAGAAGTTTCAAGGAATTGAAGGAGCTAAAGGTTTGAGAACATTCTTGTCCGTAGGGGTGAAAGAAAGGTGGCAAAGTAACTACTTGTCAAATAAGGTTTTGGTTGACTTAATCCCTCAGTTGCAATTCTTAAGGGTTTTAAGTTTGAGTGGTTATGAGATAAGCGAGGTTCCAGATTCCATTGGTAAATTAAAGCATTTACGCTATCTTAATTTATCTCAAACTCAAATCACACATCTTCCAGAAAATGTTTGTGATCTCTATAACTTAGAGACGTTGATCCTTTTTGGCTGTTCACGTTTAACTAAGTTTCCCAACAACTTCATAAAGCTTAAAAGCTTGCGGCATCTAGACATCAGAGACACTCCACTTTTAGAAGACTTGCCTTTAGGCATCGGTGAGTTGAAAAGCATACTATTGGAGGAGAAAACGGCTTTTCCATAGCCCAACTTAAAGATTTTCAGAATCTTCAAGGAAAAATTTCTTTTAAGGGATTGGACAAAGTGCGAAAAGCAACGGAAACACGAGAAGCATACTTATCACATAAGAGGCTTACTGAGTTAGAGGTGGAATGGAGTGACGTATCAGATTCTTCCCGAAATGACACAACAGAAAATGATGTCCTTGATGCATTGAAGCCATATAATGAATGTTTGAAGAGGCTAGGCATTGTAAACTATTTGGGTTTAGAGTTTCCAAAATGGGTTGGGGATCCCTCGTTTCGTCAGTTGGCTCGTGTGTCTATACGTGGCTGTAAAAAGTGTACATCTCTACCATCACTTGGGCAACTAGAGTCACTTAAGGAGTTATCTATTCAAGACATGGATGATGTAAAAGTATTGGGCTCAGATTTTTTTGGTACTGGCCTTGCATTTCCTTCACTTGAAGTTCTAAGTTTTGAAGGTATGCAGGGTTGGGAGGTATGGTCAACCAATGGCACAAGTACTACTGGTGTTATTAAAGATGAAGTGTTTCCATGCCTTAAAGAGCTACATATTATGGACTGTCCTAATTTGGTTGAAATCTCACTTAAGGCACTACCTTCATTGAGGGATTTGCGAATACATAAATGTGGTGATGGTGTGTTGAGGAGTCTGGTTCATGCAGCCCCATCAGTCACCAAGTTGGACATAAATTCTATTTCAGGGCTTACTAATGAGGCATGGAGAGGTGTTATCTTGGATCTTAAGGCAGTTGAAGAATTGTATGTCAAACACTGTCATGAAATGAGATATTTGTGGGAATCACAAGAAGCAGAGGCAAGTAGTAAGGTTCTTTTGAATCTAAAGAGGTTGGTAGTAAATTATTGTGAAAATTTGGTGAGTTTAGGGGAGAAAGATGAGGAGGAGTACAATTATGGGAACAACCTCCTAACATCTCTTAGGTCGTTAGAGGCAGGGTGGTGTGATAATTTAAAGCATTTACGTTGTCCAGACAACATTTATTGGCTAGAAATCAAATGGTGTGAATCAATTACATGTGTCTCCTTCTCATCGGGAGGAGGGCAGAAACTCAAGTCAGTTTCCTTTCATGGATGTAAGAAACTAATGTTAAAGGAGTTGCGAGAAGGAGGAGAGAAGAATAGGTTACTACTTATCAACAGCAAAAGTTGTTAGAATTAGTACATGACCAATCATATAAATAAGAACACCAAAGTAGCACATAATTTGGGCGGAAGCATAAGATCTAATATAACATATAATTATTAACTAAAACTTAAATAGAAAACATACCTCAAATTGCATTCTTGATTGGGGATTGACCAAGTGATGAAACCCTAATAAGGGTTTATAGAAGATCAAATGTTAAACCCCTACCTTTTTGTTTAAGCGATCTCTTGATAACAACAATAGTGTGTTGTTACCTCACGTTCTTTACACACAAACTTAAAACCGTATTAAAGGTTATGCAAGTAAAACACAAGAAAACAATTTTTGATAACCAAAGAATCGAATCCTTAGTGAACTAGGGGAGTTCGATCGGTTTGGAACCAAAAGGGAGAGAAGAAAAGTTAGGGATAGATTGTGTGTAGAAGAGATGTAAAACCTAGAATCCCATTGTATTTAATAGGCCTTTAGAAAAGCTTAGAGTCCAAGTTTGATAAGGATGGATTCCCATCCTTGCCGATCGTTTCAACCCCCAAGGGGTTGTTCGGATCCTTCCTTGACTTTCCAATTATCGCCACAATATACTTTCCTTATCTCGTCTAACGGTCGTTAAGTTCATTTAACCGGAAAACACTAACGATCCGTTAAATTCTTGTGTTAATAATAAATATATAGGAAATACATTTAATTATTATTGCCTTAATACTCATTTGTATCGGTGTGCAATCCCGAGGTTCGCGGTTCGATTCTAGACATTTACACGTTAAATATTTAACTAAATGTTAACAGCTCCCACTAGTTACAACATTTTACTGTAAAAATGACATTGGTCCGGCGTCTTGGCAACACTCAATGCCCCTAGTTTCAACCGAGCTGAGTTTCTGAAAAACCCCTTAAGATTCATCGTTTATATTATCCTTTTGTTTCTAAACTCTGATTAATAAAGAAAACATCTTTATTAATATTCAAGTTTCTCGTTATAATAATTTGAAGCAAAATTACCAACACATATTTGGGCGTGGCCACGCAACACATTTTGTC
>LBNU01032667.1:3939-25727 GCA_014162995.1 Artemisia annua
AAAAAAAAAAAAAAAAAAAAAAAAAAAAAAAAAAAAAAAAAAAAAACAAAAAAAAAACAAAAACAAAAACAAAAACAAAAAACAAAAAACAAACAAACAAACTAGCCAATCAATGCAGTGTTGTTTGTTATCAAGCTGAGTGAATAATATATTTCATACCTTTGTATAAGTTTTTGGGAAGAGGTCTTTAACTGAATCAAGGCTGCTATCCCATCGTGATTGTGTCAAATATATAGCGCTATTCTTGTTAAACCCGACCTTTCTCAAAAACAATGCAATCTCTTGTGGACCGTAACATTTTTTTGACCCTTGACAACCCTTTTGTTCCAACATATCGAGCCTTAGGTCAACGGCTACAAACTTACCATCTGACTTCTGGCTCAAGGTTTTCAGCCGGTCAACCATTGAGTCAACGACTTCCCGGACCTCTGGTTGTAACTCAAGAGTTCCAAACATGGCTAAACATCCAACTGTAACTTTTTCCTCTTGTTCGGTAGCACCCTTTTTCATGTTCACAGAAGGGAAGTAAGTTGCTAATCTTATGTTTCCTTTAGTTTTAAAAACGGGGACTATATTTTCTGCTATGTAGTCTTCAGTTACTCTATTAGGAATTCTTAAAACCGCAAGATTTTTTGTAGATATTTCGGCCGGTTGAGTTTTTACTACTTTCACCACTCCGTCTAAACTACTTACAAACTTCTCGATGTCATAAATATCTCCAAAGTTCCTAGACCACGTGACAAGCAAGATGTTAATAACATGTTCGTCGATTCTAAATATATAAAACTTACTATGTTCGTCAAGAAAGCATCAAACATGTAAAATCTACAATAAAAGTCTTTAATGCCCTTTATAAAAACACGAAAATATGTACTGCTTATTAACGCAACAACAATACACGTAATGGTAAATGTTGGAGCCTTATTGCATATTTGCATGACATATTATACGTTATTTTCCTTTTATATAACATGTATGTCCCTTTTCACGATTAAGCTTTCTTATTTTAACTAAAAATAGATGTGCGTCCTCAGGTGATGCAATCCAGAGAACACATAAGCACCAAAAAAGCATAAGAAATGACAATTTTTTGACGTTATTGTATATGAGAATTATACTAACAAAATAGAATTATATTTCCCACAAATGAAAGCAAAGCATACATATGGTAAGTGAATTATGAGCGTAGTAAATGGTTTAAATGCCGCAACTAACCTCCAGTCACCAGGTTGACTTCCCCTTATGTCTGGAATCACAAGTGTCGCCTTTAGGTATCTTGCTACTACTACTGCATCCGCAATCTGATGTTTGACAATCACCATGGTCAAATTCAAACAAAAACACAATAATACGTTATTTTGACATGATAAACATAATGAAATGTATACCTGGGAAACATGGTATTCGGGTCCGTTGGTTAATGAGAAAGTGACATACCCCTTCGTTTCTTCTGGCTCTTCTGTTTTACGAATATATTGAAAGTGAAGTTAGATAGATATATGACATGCAATAACATAATGAACTAGTACTCGTTTGTACTACTGACCCAAAACTGACTTAGACCAGCACTGCTTGAGACCAGTAGCACCATCCTCCTTCCAAGAGCTGTCGCTATCGAATGCAGCACCTGAATCTTTGTTATCATCAAAATTCTGGGATCCGGCACGGTTCACCTATATAAATAGTAAATTGTGTGATCAGTTAGGGGGTACCTCGGAATCGAGTTTGCAAAATGATTTTGTAATAATTTCAAATACTCAATTTTGAGCGTTTAGCTAGTTTCAGATTATCGAATTATGTTAAGGTAAAAAAAAACAATCAGATTTAACAAAATCAGTTTAAGGGGGTGTTTGGATTGCATGATAAAATTACTTCTTTGCTTTTTTTTCTTTTTTTTTTCCTTATTGAAATTAGTAGATTTCAGTTACAAATAATCAGATAACCAATTTGGAATTTGGATAAGCACTTCCAAACACCATCTTCTATATCATAATGCAATAAGCAGATAACCATTATAAATAAGCAATTCCAATTTCCAAACACATAAATCTACTTCAAAAAGCAATCTAAAACTAGCTAACAACAAACAAAGTAAAAAAAACACAATCTTTACAAATGAGGATAAAAATTCAATCAAAACATAACCATACAAAGTCAACCATTACACAAAACACAAAATCTTGAAACATTAAGTACTAAAAAAACCAAACATGAAACAGTTAAACAAGTTGACAAAAAAAAAACACTTACATGGTGTGAAACTGGAGCATCAAAATGCTGTCTTTTAATCATGTTTCCAAGCATTAGAAACATAGTAACAGTAAGAATACCAGCAACAATTTGTCTTGGATCAATACCCATTTTGTTCAGATCCAACCCACCAAATATCTATATATGATAAAAATGTAATCTTTTTGGTTGGTTCTAACAAAAAGTACTAATACCACTAATTATGATACAACATTAATGTATTTTTTTTGGTTTTCCAAACAACCCACAAAGAAAGAAAGAAAGAATGAGAGTGATGTGCAAAGGTTGTATGTATGTGTTGTTGGATATAAATCAAGATCTATGTATGTGTTTAAGTAATGTGTTTATGTTTGTGTTTTATGTATGTATGATGAGATGGCAGAAGTTCACATGGGTCAATGGCAAATGCACATGATACACCCTTTATATTGTTATCAAGAAGACATCACCCACCATAAACTTTATTGTTGTGCCATTTATGGTTCTAAATTGTATTTATTATATATGTTATTTTTCTTGTAAGTGTAATAGTATGTTTTTATAGGTTTATGATGTTACTATATGCGAAATTTTTGTTTGTGATAATGTCTAGATTCATTGACCATTAAGTATGTTTGGCGAAGATACCAATAGTATTAAGCAGTAGCAGAAAATAGTAACTGTTTGTTTTGATAAAATGTTTGATAACATAGTTATATACTGATAATTAGTATGTGAAAACACTAGTTGCTCGTAGATACTACTCAAAGTAGTATTTTAATTTGGAGCGTTTACAAAAATTAGGAACGCTAGTTGCTTGTTTTCAAACAACTATTTTGTACGAAACACAACCGCTAGTTGCTAGTTGTTTCAAAACGCTCTTAAATGATTGCTACCAAACATACCATTAACTTGCGAGATTTACAAGATTTGTTACATTTTAATATAAGGCAAAATGTTTATTTGTTTTATCTAAAGATTGGGTGCAAAGCATGAGGGTATATTAAATTGTTATGTCGGGTCGAATATGGTAACCAATTATAAAGATTATCTAAAACTATATTGTTGTCTATTACCAATATTAGCACCTAGTTAAAAATCATATTGAAATTGTATTTGCTACATTGGTATGCAAATGAGCTATATTGTGTCTTACTAGCGAAGGTAGGGGGAAAAAAGGCTTTTGTTATTGAGAAAATAATAGTTTGTTGCCAACATTGTTAGAAATAAACGTACATTCATAGTGCTATCTTTTTATTAAAGTTATGAGTATATTTTCAGCAATGCATTAATTTCAACACAATTAATTAATAGTTTAATGTTTAGTTTATAAATTAATTTGAAAATGCCAAGTTCTCTTAAAATTAAATTTGGCATTAAATAATTAGTGTCTATAATAAATTTATTGTGTTATGTAGTTATCAGATTTGACACATTTAATATAAGTTTTTGTCCAAAACATTATAACTTAGAGCATCCACTATGGTGGTTTATAAAAAGGTCTAAGAAAAGATGAAGAGGTCTATAATTTTATTAACCATAGTGGAAATGTGTTTCATGCTTATGTGGAATGAAAAGGTCTAATATCTTGAACCTCTTCTAAATTTAATGCTTTTGTATTTAATGGGGTTTTGATAAAGCTTTAAGAAGTTTATCCATAGTGAAGAAAGGTTTATAACAAGGAAAAGGTTTATGAATTTATGATTTCGGATGACTAGGCACTATTATAAACCTTTATAAAGGTCCGCCATAGTAGATGCCCTTATACTGTATTAGCAATAAGTTTGATCATAAAAGGAAAACTTGTTTTAACTATTATAAGTATTCTTGGAATGCAATTTAAAAGTAACACAACAATATAAACCTTTTAAATGACTCAGATATTTGAACACGCGTTGAACAAACAACATAAACGACAAATTGAGTAAATCGTATAATGCAAGACACCCAAAAACTAATACAGTAATGTGAAACGCATAAAAACACAACGATTAAACTTTAAAACATAACGAATCTCTGCAAATCATGTAACCAGATATAGTAACTGTATATTTTTATCTCTATCCGTATAAGATTATAGAACAATAAAATCGTAATGTCGGCATAAATCAATTTTCCAATCATATAAACATTTATAGACAGGTCATAAAACCTTATACCCTATGTCGGTGGCCTAGGTTTTCCTAGAGAGTTGGTCATTTCATAAGTTGTGTAAAATTGTGAATGTGTGTTAAATGCTTGGTTGAATTTAATTGGAAAATGAAAGCATGAGATGTAAGAGAATGATAGTTGAATTATAGAAGGGGATCTTTTGTGAATTGTGATATAAGCAAAGGTTAAAGAAATAGTGTGTTGTGTTTTTGTTAGGTCACCGACACTCTTCACATCCATACAACTACTACAACTAAAGTATCTACTTCACTCTATTGCACGTAATAAAAAACAAATAATAATGAGACTAATATCTTTAAATTTTAATATTTTCATTAACTTTAGAATATGCTTTCATAATTGATTATTTACAAGTATTGTATTGTATAGTTGCATTTTGGCATATGTGGTAGGGATGATTTATGAAATCAAGGCAGCTAGAAGGCGTAAAAATCGGAAACTAGTGGGGCCCACTTGTCTCACATCTTTTTTGTCACCCTTTGATTTTGTAATAATGTCTCTCTAATTGGAATAATTATTACTTTTACAAAGGTTAATTGGTAATAAATAATTAGATAACCGTGATTTTATTCTAATTGGTAATAAATATATTATAAAATTTGCTTTTAAAGATGAGATACTTTATACTGATTTTCATTTTAGGTAACCAACTTCTAATTATTTTTATAGCTTACAAGTTTTTGGCATTTTTGAGCATTTAACATTTAAATGTTAAGCTTGTTTGCCAGCAAGCATTTAGTATTTTTGTTTTGTTTAATTTAGTTGCTTATTTTTCAAGCATTTAGCATTTAGCGTATTTTGATTTGTTTAAATGTTTCTTTTATAATTACAACTACGTTATCAAATGCGCTTTAGTAAAACACACAGTCACTGCTAATTGTTACTGCTAACTGCTACTGCTAACTATTGTCGCTCGTTTCACCAAACATACTCTTACCTATCGTGGTCGATGGCTGCCACCAGATATAGCCATTTCGACATACGCACTTATTCACAAGGTATTGGCGTCAAATTATTAGTTATTAAATACTAAATCATTTCTCTAAAAAGTTTAAATCAACATGTTTCCTAATCTTGTGCACCTTTTTTTGGGTGTCGAGTAACATTCCCCAAGGATTTAACCTTAGGCAATGAGCATATGTTTCAGTGATCTTTAGCCATGAGTCGGGATTGAACCTAAGACTTATTTCTCCAAAAGTCCTCATCAACCGATCAACAAAATGTTTACCATATATGACTAATACTATTGGAGCAATGAATGTTATTAAATGAATCATTTATCTATAAGTTTTAGTTTTTTAATTATTTATGGAAAAGTGAAACTGATTACATTGTCATGCTATTAATCCTCTTGTATGTAGATGCTTTGACATATATTTTGTCTTCATTTCTTCTTCTACTATAGATTTTGAAGACACAAAGCACGCCTTTGATTAAGATAAACTATTGTCATTTTATATTCTAGCTTAGTCAACTTTTAAGATAAATTAATTGTTAAATTCCAATTCCTCCATTCAAAAACAAAATTGGTAGGTTTTCTGAAACCTTAAGAAAAAAAAAAACCAAGTCACTAAAAATCCATTTTTTATTCTTATAACTTTTTTCGTCCACTCAAACATCTTTATAAAGAATAAAGAGAAAAATCTTATTTGACACACCAATTATAAAACAGAAAGCATGCCGCAAATCAAGCAACTTTGAGCATCACTCAACTCCTAAACTTTTTTTGTGTATAATTTTCAACTCCTAACCATTGTTTTCTACTTTAAAATTAAATAAAATATGAAGAAGATAAACAAGAAAACAAAGTTTTAGTCACTTCCATCTATTGTTCCACATACAGACAAGAGACGTGACCAAAATCAAGGATCAATCCGTTGACACAATCTAACATTGAACCTTGTTTTGTCGAAACGAAGAAGCATCTGCATGTTAGGTAGGGTCGTAGAGAGGAACGCTTTTTTGCGGCTAGCATGCAGTTCCCAAACCATCTACTAAAAAATGTTAAGACATGCGGCTTGAAAGTAATTTTCTGATACGGAAAAATTGGATTTAATCAGCAACAGCAAACAGATAATTAACAAAAGATTGTGTCTAATGTGCTTCTTCGTTTGAAGTTGTTTCCGAGTGACAAAAAGATATTATGTGTTAATCAGAAAATGTGATACTCAAAATCATTTCTGATGCAACTACACCTAAATAGATTGTTTAACCCTAAACAGCCAGACTCATGGACATGAAAACACAATTATCGTATAATCACTTTTAAAACGGGATTTACAAGCAAGCAACAAGATAATATTCGCACAATAATGATTAAAGATGAAAACTAACATTCTACCTAAACAAAACTGGAATTTGCTTCACCAACTTGTATCTAAATGGGCGTAATCTTTCACCATCAATATTTCACTACATAGCTTCTTAGGTACTTGCTTTAGGTCTACTCCCTCTTGCCATGCTTGTCCCACCACAACACCGGGGCCTACATGCCGTACATATATTACAACCTCATCATCAAACGGTGACGGATGTTTCCCTGGATATGCACAACACTTTATATGCATGTTATGAATAAAAGCTTTACCTGGTTATGCATGTTATGAATAAAAGCTTTACCTGGTTTTGGAAATCCTTTAGGGTACTCTTGGAGATCCAAAAGTCCAGTTCCAAATTCGTATGCTACATCACAAGGCTGCTCTGTTGACATAACTTCATTCACTTCTTTCACTTTGAAGTACAATGGAGCAAATGACCGCGATAATCCACCCAGAACTGATGCATCTGAAATCGATAACTTTCATTGAATCAGATCAATAATAAGTTGATTTAACGTAAGATGGTCAACACCACAACATTTGACAACAAAAAATACAGTTTCAAAAGATGTTTGGCCTTCAATAAGGTCTCAGGCTCGGCTGATATAGAAGTATAGAATATGCAAGCCAGGCTGTAGCTAGTGTAAGTGGGGTTAGGCCATGGCCCGCCCAAAATAGTTTGCAAGAGGCATATACATTTCAGATAGTAAGAACAATGTATAGCCCATTGACTAATCTGGCTCACCACCCAACAACAATTTCCCACCCAAAAGCAAAATAATAGATACGTTTGAACAAGTTTTTAGGTGAAACAAAGATATTACAGCTCATGGTTAATAACATGATGGCTATCGACTTATAAGAATAAGAATGTTTTATGCGTTAATTATATCTAAGATATGAAGTACGCAACAAAGTCCTAGTAACCATGTTATAGGTACGTACGTTATTCAAAGACAAAAATAATAAAAGCGAAAAAAGAACGGCAATTTTGAACATTAATGCTGTGCCTGTCAATATAATAACATGGTAATGTACTTTAGTCTGATTTCAATTTGGGATGACCATCTTTCATAGGGGTAAAGATCTTTCAAAAGTTTTGTTAGTGGAGATCTTGCAAGTTAACCGCTTTTAATGACATCTCTGTCTCAAATTAGAAAAGATGCTAATAAGTTAATAAAAAAAAATGTGACATCATCACTTAATAATACTATATCAGAACTCTTTAAAGTTGGTTACATTGGATAAAATTTTGAACGTATGTACCCTTTTGGGGAATAAACAAAGTTTGTAACCCAAAATGGGAAATAGCAATCAGACTAGCGTACCTTAACGTTTTATGCAATTTATTAAAGTTTGATGTGATTGCCAAAGTTGCACAAAGTTACAAGTACAATGATGCACATGAGTACAATAATAGTGAAATTACCAATAATTCTTCCAAAAGTTTGACCATCCTTGCAGCAGAATAAAGCCTGGCATACAACCATCGCCGATCCCCAACAAAAGAACGATAAAGATATTAATAATATTATTCAAAAAAATGAAAAACAAAGAAAGAAACAAGCCCTGCAAAAAAATTAATCAGATATGCAACTGAAACTGCTAATGGAGCAAAGAACTAACCGTTTTGAAGTAGTTAATCCAGGCTACAGCCAAAGGCCCTGTTTAAACAAGCTCAATGAGTCAATGGCATAAAAGTTATGCAAGAAAAAGTAGTAAATATGTTTTTATAGTGGATAATATGAAATCATAGATATCCAGAATTATCAGCCATTCACTTTAACATACAAAACTGGATTAAATTTCGAATACAAAAAACAAATAAGCTGACCATGCATGTGTTGGTTTTTATATGGTAACAAAGACGTATGTGTTATTAACTAAGAGGTGTACACCTAGATTAGATAGTGCGCATCATGCCAAAAGAGAAGGAAACAAAGTAAAAACATATCACCTTGAACCCCTAGTGGAGACTTTCTAAGAGGTGTACACCTGTAATTAAGGCCTGATTACAGCCAAGTTCATCTGTAATATAATCATGTATACACAAAGAACCCCTAGTGGAGGCTTTCTATAAATAAGTTGGAGCATAATTATTGATCATGCAAAACTTAGATACAAATAAAGTTGATCCGACTTTTCCATAGGGATTCATTAGAACATTGACAGAAACCAGCCGTGATACTATGATATGATGTAAGTCGTTCTGCCAACTAAATTTGGTATTTTCTTGAATAAAGTTGAGCATAAACACATGCTATGTACCAAGTACAGAATCATAATAATCTAATTTACAGATATTAGCTACATAAAATAAAGAGTCCATCCAAATCCCGTTATGAAATGTTATCATATCAAAATTCCAAATACCATATCTTCAGGAGTAATATGCATTCATTGATTAAATAGTAATATAGTTTTCCTAATCAGTTTACGATGTCCAATTCGGATCAAAATGGGCTCAACAGTTGAAACTTTTTATTGAATATCAACAATACAATTCCAGATAAGGTGACGGTCAACCTTAATATGTTATGTCCTCTAGTGAAAGACTTGAGCTATGTGTATCAGCAACTGTTTCTCAGAATTACACCTCAGTAAAATAGTTTATTGTTTCTTACTCTTCCACATGATCAGAAATTCAGAATCCCCTTTGATGACTACTCAAATTAGCAAAAAGAATAATTTTAGAAGGACCAACCACATAATCACATATAACTAGAATTATCATTATATCCAAAGGGTATCTTACTGCCTTTACTATTTTTACAGACGTCAGATAACACAGTGGCAGGTCACGCAGAAAGTAACCTTTATATATAGGTTAAATTTCGCTCTCCAAATTTTCTAAACGTATTTTCTGTATTTATTATTGCCAGTCTAAGAAACATGTGATAGGTTAAATTCGGTTTCCTAATACATAATACGCTTAAGCCAACCAACCCTTTAATGGTGTTAATTTGGGTAACAGATAGGGTTGTATGTCTGTTATTCACTAAGAAGTGAAAACCTAGGTTCGGCAAAATGAAAGCAGACAAAGTAAATTTATATTACCGTTAATCAAGGCCTAAATCACTGCCAAATATATCTATGATCTAATATAATTACACAATGAAACCCTACTGGAGGCTATCGGATTAATACGCACCAAGTTGGAGACTTGGAGCATAAGTATTGATCATGCTAAACTTGCTTAGTTGCACATATACAGTTGACCTGACATTTCCATAGGGGTTTCATAACAAATTCGTAGTGAAAACAGTAAATTAACTTACTACTTTTACATAAACCGCTCTCCCAAAAATGCCCAATTGGTATAATGTAAGTGAGGTAGTTTTTCTATTTCAATTACAAGTTTTTACCGGTAACTGGTAAGTACTAACAGCAGTTCCAATCCGATCCACCCAATTGACAGGCCTACTTAAATGCGCTACTCATTTTACTAGCTCGATCGGATACTAGAAAGACTCAGTCCAGATACAATGATACAAAAGATATTGAACGAATAGTTGCCAAAAATAGAGTAAAATTAATCTCAAGTAATTTCAAACCAATTTCTCATGAGAGTTGTCTATTTCCTTTAATTAGTTTTTTCAAGGAGATCTAAGTAAATCTAAGTATCGTTTTTCCCTTCCAACTTCTAGATTTTTCAAGGAGATCTAGTCCATTTAATAATTATCATGGAGCAACATACATAGTAGGACAAGAAAACAACATAAGAGAACTCACTACTCAACCCCTTCCTCAAAAGTATATGAAAGTTGTCTTAAACGCAATTTCAGCACATATGGGAGAACAAGTATAGAATTTTCCAATTTCACTATTTGAATCAACAAGATGGAGCTTGAAAGGCATGCTAGCAAAAAGGGTCGTGCCAACCTTAAACGTCATGCGTTCTAACAGCAAGATACTAAAGGTAGACTTCGTAGATTAAATCTATCTTTCTTGGTTTGATGAGTATACATAGTGGTTGCAATGTCTAGTATAAAGGAAGCATTTGCATTATCTTATGTTGTTATCTAAGCAAATATAAGATATCAGACTAAGGTGAAGAGAATAACTATGTATAAGTTTGTTATAACCAACTGGATTTAGAGACAACACCAAGATCTTTACGATGTTGAAGGCTACACAATATGACCTTTTTTGATAGTGTCAAAGTATGAAAAACAAAAAACAATCTATCACTACTATTTTAAATACACAAAGTAGGTTGATGATTAGTGCACATTGTATTCTATTACACGCTCTTGTTAATTGTGTTGAACACAATAGTACAAAAATTACCTTTATGAGATCATAATACACAACAACAACAACAATACCCAATCCCGTAAGCACGAGGTATGGGGGAGGTGGAGTGTAGACAGATCATACCCCTACTTTAGGGTAAACCCGAAAGTAGGGAGACTGCTTCCAAGAAGACCTCCGGCAACATCAACATTCAAAACGAAACAAAAAATATACTTTTACAATCATACCAGCTGAAAACAACAAACAAAATACATTGCTATTGTATCAATGAATTTGAGCTCCCACTTCATATTTGGGTTTAGATCACTTCGCTAGATAAACATCTTGGGATGGTAAAGGAAGGGACACAAAAATATTTGTTAAATTACGTACGTCGGATAAAAAGTACCTGGATTTTCTAGAGTAGAATGAACATAGATCTCTCTTCATTTACTTATTTTCTTATTATAGTTTTGGTAATTTTCAAGGGGTCTCTTAAGCAAAGGATATAAAATTTTAAGAGTTACCTTGTTGTAAGCAATTAACATAAACAAAAAAGGGCATTTGGTCTAGTGGTATGATTCTCGCTTTGGGTGCGAGAGGTCCCGAGTTCGATTCTCGGAATGCCCCATTTTTCATTTATAAAAAATCAATAATTTTATATGTGTTTTTTTAAGTGCCACTATTTTTGTTTAATTTGATACTCTACCAAGTCAACTCCAGACTTTGGAAACAGATCTACTACTAAAGTGATATTATATACCTGAACCATGTGCTTGCAGATCTAGAGATATGCAGGTAAATTCAACTAATGGGTGCTTCTATTAATGAGTAGAAATCATACGACAGCACAGCTCCATTACCGGAATAAACAAAAGTAGCTTCTACTCTTAGGAACCAAGATGATATGGCTGTATTACCAGAGATTATATTACCAAACCTACAGATCAGATCAAGAACAGATGATAGTATGATTGTTGCTGAAAATGCTCTTCACATCACAAGTTACATGTCTCACTATTTTCTTAAAAGTGTTTTCAGAAGTTTCAAGTTCAATCTTAAAACTAAACAGGGACATACATTTTAAAGTCTCCCAATCAAAGTGTAATTTACAGCATTCTATGCTACACCCGTATACTAATATTCCCAAGGTTGTTCAAGCATTTAAAGACTTTTGGGCATATGGGAGAGATGCTAGGCATTTCGGTCATGGAAATGAACCAAGTAGTTCAATCTTTTCAAAATAATATATCACATCTAACCATGGTGCTGGGCATTCATGTCAAAATCAGTAGAAGTGTCTGCACAGCGTATGCAATATTTAATTATGATAAATTAGATATGAATGTATACGAGCTTTAATCATAAAAACCAGCACGGGAAGTTGATCGTTGCCAAGATTCTTAGTATGATAAGTGCTGAGAATGTGATATATCAGATCACAAATTACACACTATCATTAAATCTACTAAACACACGTATACATACATTGATGCATAAACATGCGGTCAGTATAATAAATCTCTGTATGTGTTGCCTCATCACTATCTTCTCTTAAGTACTCTCAGTTGTTTCAAATTTTCATAACTAAAAGAAGAGAAGTATTAACCATGTGTCCTTATCACACACAGATGCAACTTTCCGTTGTTAAAGCTTGAGTGACCTATATATCTTATCAGTTGACGTGTTTATAGTGCTTTCTATTCTAAGCTATGCATATACAGATGTTCCTAAGTCGTTTGAATTAAGCAATTAAAGACTTTGGCTTTTGGAAGAGGTGATAGGCTGCCATTTGATGTGATCATGTTTGTACGTCCGAAAAGTTGAGTTTGGGTCATGAAACTGAACCAAGTAGTTCAGTCCTTTCACTATTACGTATCATATTTAAGCATGGCGCTGGGAACTCGTGTCAATATAAGTAGAAGTATCTGCACAGGGTATGCAATATTGTGTTTATTTAAGCTTATATATGGGCTTATGAGCTAATATGACTCGGCTTATACTTCATAAGCTCATTTAAGCCCAAGAATAACCTTAAAGAAAGACTTTGCAAAGATCACATATTTAAATTCAGACAGGAGGCACTAAACACTTTATTGTTCACACGTAGTAGCCTCAAACTCCAGTGAGTTGAAAGCAGTGATATCACACTAGAAGAATTCCACGGTTTTAAACAATTGGGCACTTCATGAAGTTAACAACTGAAGCTGTCAAGTAATGATTCAGCCAGAATGATAGGAAATAAAAAGAGACATATGAAGCAAGTGGGCATTTGGTCTAGTGGTATGATTCTCGATTTGGGTGCGAGAGGTCCCGAGTTCGATTCTCGGAATGCCCCATTTTTTTTAAATTATCAATCATTTTACAAAAACTTTTTAGGGTCCACTATTTTGTTTAACTGGTATTCTACTATTATATAAAATAAAGTCAACTCAAGGATTCTGGAAACCACCTACTTATTTTAGTAACATTATATGACACAAACATGTGTTTTAAAAAAAAAAAAAAAAAAAAAAAAAAAAAAAAAAAAAAAAAAAAAAAAAAAAATCTGTAAGTAACCTCAGTTCTCATGGGTACTTCTACTAATGTGCAGAAACCGTGAGAACTTGAAATTCATGAAAAGCGTATGTAACTTCATTACCAGATTTAGCATATTTAGATTCACTATCCCTTGTCAAGATTTTGTGAGAAGACGCCAACTAAATTACCAGAATAAGCAGAATCATATACCAACAAATCATGGTAATTCAGTTACCAAACCTTTATGTGATCATAATGAATGTGTGATATAGTATATCGTGTTGCGTACGAGAGATGTCATAAACGAAGACTACAGAAACTGGTTTGTTTAGATGTGCCCATATAAGAAAATTACTTTTGTCCGTATTAAAATTACAATATAGCCTAAAAAATAAGTAGAAACTAATGTCTATCCATGGACACATCTTGGTCCTTCCTAGAATCTCTTGTGCCGAATACTAATAACTAACATTCATTCATTAACTGGAGTACTGGACGTTTAGTACTATTCTTGTATTTATCAAAAACCTATCAAACATCAGGTAATAATGTTCTTTTTGGATCAGAATCAACTTAAAGGATGAAAGATGATAGTCAACCTTAATATGTTTTGTTCTCTTCTGAAAAATTTGGTTATTAGCTATGTGAATAAGTGATTAGTTTTCACAATAAAGCCTAAGTAAAGACACCAAAAAGCTTACTACCAAAGTGATCTCACTAGATACATTTACGCAGGACGATAGTTTCTTATTTCTTACAAAATAGCATGTGGTAAAAGAAGAGAAGTATTAACTATGTGTCCTTATCACACACAGATGCAACTTCCCGTTGTTAAAGCTTGGGAGACCTATATATCTTATCAGTTGACGTGTTTTTAGTGCTTTTTAATCTAAGCTATGCATATCCTGATGTTCCTAAATTGTTCGAATTAAGCAATTAAAGACTTTGGCTTTTGGAAGAGGTGATAGGCTGCCATTTGATGTGATCACGTTTGTACATCTGAGAAATTGAGTTTGGGTCATGAAATTGAACCAAGTAGTTCAGTCCTTTCACTATTACGTATCATATTTAAGCATGGCGCTGGGAACTCGTGTCAATATAAGTAGAAGTATCTGCACAGGGTATGCAATATTGTGTTTATTTAAGCTTATATATGGGCTTATGAGCTAATTTGACTCGGCTTATACTTCATAAGCTCACTTAAGCCCAAGAATAAGCTTAAAGAAAGACTTTGCAAAGATCACATAATCAAATTCAGACAGGAGGCAGTAAACACTTTTTTGTTCACATGCAGTAGCCTCAGACTCCAGTGAGTTGAAAGCAGTGATATCACACTAGAAGAATAAACAGAAAAATAGAAAAAAGTAGGCAGAAGCAAATTGAATTCCCTGAATTCCACGGTTTTAAACAATTGGGCACTTCATGAAGTTAAAAACTGAAGCTGCCAAGTCATGATTCAACCAGAATGATAGGAAATAAAAATTGACATATGAAGCAAGTGGGCATTTGGTCTAGTGGTATGATTCTCGCTTTGGGTGCGAGAGGTCCCGAGTTCGATTCTCGGAATGCCCCATTTTTGTCTAAAAAATTAATACTTTTATGCATTTTTTCATGTGCCGCTATTTCTTTAATTGGATATTCTACCAAGTCAACTCCAGACTTTGGAAACAGATCTACTACCTAAAGTGATGGTATAATGTACCCTAAAGCATGCGATGCAGAGCAAAAAATATCATGTCAAAAAATTCAACTAATGGGTGCTTCTACTAATATGCAGAATTTTTATAAGGCGACACAGCTTAATTACCAGAATAACCAAGATAGTGAAAAGATGAAACCCGCACGGCTGCATTACCACAATAACTTATTAAAATAGATCAACACACTACCAAACCTACAGATCAGATCAACAGCAGAAGATAGTATGATTATCGCTAAGAATGCACTATTTTCAGATAACAAGTTACACACGATCATTGAAACTGCCATACATATCTTTACGCATACATTCATACATAAACATGTGGTCAATATAGTACTAATTCTCTATATGTGTTGCTTTTCAGACTATCTTCTCGTAAGTGTTTTCAAAAGTTTCAAATTCAATCTCAAAACTAATAAAAGACATAAATATATAGCATTTGTCCTTGTTACAAACATAAGGAAATTTCCAGTGTTTATGTTAGGGAGACCTAAGGTGATTCACTTCCAAAGATCATTCATCTCAACCAAAGTTTTTTTTCTTAAGCATTGTGTTCTATACTCCTATGCTACCCATATCCTGATGTTCCCAAGGTTAAAGCAGTGATATTGCACCAGAAGAATAAACAGAAAACTGGATTAGCTATATAGGCAGAAGCACATTTAATTCCCTGATGTAACAGGCTTTAAACAGTTGTGCACTTCATGAAGATACCAACCAAGTTGTATATTCGTGTTTCAACCATGGTGATAAGAAAAACAAATAGAGACAAGTAACAAGTGGGCATTNTGAAATTCATGGAAAGCGTATGTAACTTCATTACCAGATTTAGCATATTTAGATTCACTATCCCTTGTCAAGATTTTGTGAGAAGATGCCAACTACATTACTAGAATAAGCAGAATCATATACCAACACATCATGGTAATTCAGTTACCAAACCTTTATGTGATCATAATGAATGTGTGATATAGTATATCATGTTGCGTACGAGAGATATCACAAATGAAGACTACATAAACTGGTTTGTTTAGGTGTGCCCATAAAAAAAATAACTTTTGTCTATATTAAAATTACAACATAGCCTTAAAAAATAAGTAGAAAGTAAGGTCTATCCATGGACACATCTTGGTCCTTCCTAGAATCTCTCGTGCCGAATACTAACATTCATTCATTAAATGGAGTACTGGACATTTAGTACTATTCTTGTATTTATCTAAAACCTATCAAACATCAGCTAATAATGTTCTTTTTGGATCAGAATCAACTCAAAGGATGAAAGATCGGTTGGAATCCCAACAACACGATTCACGACAAGGTGACAATCAAACTTAATATGTTTTGTTTTCTTCTGAAAGACTTGGTTGTTAGCTATGTGAATAAGTGATTAGCTATCACAATAAAGCCTAAGTAAAGACACCAAAAAGCTTCCTACCAAAGTGATCTCACTAGATAAACTTCCGCACGACGATAGTTTCTTATTTCTTACAAAATAGCATGTGGTAAACCTCTTGGCTCTTGGAAGATATCACCCCTAATCTAGGCCTAAATTACTGCCAAATATGTGAAACACTATAACAATATAAACATAATCAAATGCTATTGTGTTTAAGTCTGATCAAATTACCTCCATTTGTTCTACAGTGCCAAAATTCAAGCAACTTTGAATCAGCTTTACCAGATAACAAGCTAGACGCGCTTTGCTTTGCCAACTTTGGATTATCATACCTTGTGCCCGCTACCTCCCAAGCTCTCGAAATAAGTCTGAAATATTCCCAGCCAAAAATCAAAAACCAGAAAGTATTTTCAACAAATTAAACGACTTTATACCAAGCAATGTTGAAAAAGGTATAGTTGAAACATAATAAACTTCAATGAAAAAGACCTGGGATTGAGCAAGGCCAATAAACGATGTCTCCTTTCTTCTGGGATGTCATCTATTTTTTTCCTGTTATAATAATATAAACAACAAACTAAGACTATTATCTCAATAGTTAATACACTAGTGAATTCAATAAACGTGCAACTGAACTATAAAGTATAAACACATTCAACTAAAGAAGAATAAGTTAAGCAGTGTTAGGTCATGGTCTCATGTAGACCTTGAATATTGTTGGTTTTGCATAGCTTCCTAATGGATATTGGCAATGCATTACATATTAGTGGAGGAACTTGTAATTGTTTATATATGAACTCGAAAAATCAAATTTGCTGATTCTGAAATACTTCAATTAGGGGGTGTTTGGGATAGCTTATTACAATAAAATCTGCTTATTGTGTTTTCATTAAACAGTGTTTGGGATCACTTTTCCAAACTGCTTATCTCTATATGAGTGAGTATATGACTATAAGCAAGTGTGAGATAAACAGGTTATACTTAGTTTGGGAGTTGCTTATTTCAATTGCTGTTTGGTTCATTTTAAGCAGTTGCAACTTGCAATAAACAATCCTAAACACCCTGTATACGGTATACCACATAGGCATCACCGCATCACCGAAAGATCATGAAAACTGTCATACCCTAGTTTCCCCACATCTTCAAATTTAAAATCACTATAACTTTTAACCGTCATTACTCATTAGAAATCATATATGTCAAATAATCTAAGAAACGTGATGATTTTCTCATGCTGACAACTACAATCTCAATACTCAAACCCGAATACATCAAGGATAGTTGAAATCTAGAAGTTTATTACACCAAAACGTAACTTACTTCACCTTGTTTCTATCTATGTACGAATAAATATTTAATGGTCATTGTAAGTCACATACTTCAAAACTTTACCATTGCTCTCAAGTAACCTTCTCTAGCATGTAAAATGGTTTTGGACTTGTTGTTGTTGTGCCACTTTATCTGTTACAAAAAGTTACTTAGCCTAGTCGGTGACTAGGCAGCAGTCAGTCTTCCCTATAAGCCGTCAACTAGCTAAACACGCAAAATTGATCCTAGCTAGAAGCGCCTAGCGACTTTTGCAACATTGATCCAACCACACAAAACCGCTATAAGCCGTTACCCAAACATCCCCATACACACAATTTTGCAAAATTATCAAACATGTAGAACCCAAAACTATAAGAACATTGTAATAACATAAGTAAAAACAAACCAAAAGGTAAATACCAAAGATAAGCAGCAGGATTGTAAGAAGTGGGGTCCAAGGGAACAAGTTCTTTAGGCGGGTCAAGAAACGAAACAACATCCCTTTCATCGTAGTAGGATATTTCCCCACCAGGAAGCACCTGGTACGGTTTATCATCCCATGGTGACACGTGCGTTGCATTCACTTTCTGCCTGTTAACTGAACTGGGTGCATAGAGTTTTTTCCGTTTTGTATAGAGATGGACCCCACATGGTTTAAGGTAATTTAGAGGTTTAAATTTGGAGTTGAATTCATGGTTTGGGTGTAGTGAAGAAGAAGACGAAGGAGAAGGGTAGTAGGAGATGCTCATTTTTGAGTTTTGTGAACTCAACTGACTCAACTGAACTGAACTGAACTCAGTTGTATTGGTTGTGGCTAGTTGAAGGGTTTGGTTTGGTAAGGCCCGGGTCTATAGGTTTTTCGGGGCTGAGAGCTTTTTGGAGCTTTTTGAGACGAAGAGTGGTGAAAACCGAGCATTTTGATTTTTAGTGTTCGTTTGACAAAAGAACGGTGAGCTTTGCTATTTTTTAGGAAAGCTCATTTTTTCAATGCTTCTTTAAGAAGCTGTGAGCGGTGAGCAGTAGCCACATGTCACGGACTTGTCTCTACAAGGTCTCCCGTGCGGCACTTAGTCTCGACTAAGCTCAGCCTTACTCGAATACTCAACGATGTATACAACTAAGAAAGCTTCAAAGAAAGGAACAAGTGGAATATGAGAACGCTTTGTATTACTTAGAGAACTTTTACAAGAGAGATTACAAGTGAACTTCTTGGATGATCCTACAAATGAGACTACACCTCTATTTATACTACTATGTACAAGGTTCTAGATACTCATATGGAAGCTTCTACGATTTCTATAAGCTTCCATGATTTCCATAAGCTTCTAGGATTTCTAAGAGGTTCTAGTACTTCTAAGAGATTCTAGAGCTTCCTATATCTTCCATACTTTTCCAAGGGCTTCCAAGCTTATCCATGATCTTCCAAGAGAAGTGTAGAATAATCCGGAATCCCGTCCATCTTTGAAAATATTCGTATCGAGTAGGCGGGTCGTGACATCCTTCCCCACCTAAGCTCGCGACGTCCTCGTCGTGCCTTCCTCATGATACTTCTTGATCTTGTCCGCAAATTGCCACAATAAGTCTTCGGCTTCCCAACTTGCTTCACTATCGGGCAACCCACGCCACTTGATCAAGTACTCCTTGTAGCTTGGCACTCCTCGTCTTCGTATCGTACGATCCGACAAGATCTCCTCAACCTCTCGATCGTACGAAGTAACAACCGCTGTTGGTGCCCGCTTGGATACCCCTCGTTCCGGGTCTTCCTCGTCTCCATGATAAGGCTTGAGAAAGCTAACGTGGAAGACCGGGTGAATCTTCAACTTGGGCGGTAGTTGAAGTCGATAAGATACTTTCCCAACACGTCCAATCACCGGGAAAGGGCCTTCATACCTCCGTATCAATCCCTTATGCACCTTCCTCAATGACTTGAATTGTTGAGGCAAGAGCTTCACCATCACTTGGTCTCCGACCTCGAACTCGACGTGTCTCCTTTTCTCATCCGCCCACTTCTTCATCTTCTTAGCCGCTTTGTCCAACGAAGCCCGGGCCAAATCCGCTTGCTCGTGCCATTCCTTCATTGTCTTGTAAGCGGCCGGGCTACTCCCCTCGTATGATGCGGCTAAGGCATTAGGAGTCAATGGTTGGCGCCCCGTGACCAACTCAAAAGGACTCTTCCCCGTGGCTTCACTCCGTTGCATGTTGTAAGAGAATTGAGCAACATCAAGGAGTTTAGCCCAATCATGTTGGTTGGCACTCACATAGTGCCGAAGATAGAGCTCCAATAGTGCGTTTACCCTTTCCGTTTGCCCGTCCGTTTGGGGATGAAAACTCGTAGAGAAGTTCAAATCCGTCCCCATGATCTTGAACAACTCCGTCCAAAAGCGCCCCGTGAATCTCGGATCTCGATCACTAACAATCACATGTGGCACTCCCCAATACTTCACCACATTCTTGAAGAAGAGCTTAGCCGTATCGTCCGCGGTAACATCGGGTGGTGCGGCAATGAAAGTTCCATACTTCGAGAATCGATCGACCACCACTATGATACTCCCACTCCCTTCCGACTTCGGCAAGCATGTGATAAAGTCCATGGAAACGCTTTCCCATGGTCCCTTGGGCGTCGGTAAAGGTTCCAATAAGCCTCCGGACTTCTTTTGCTCTATCTTGTCTTGTTGGCAAATAAGGCACGTCCGCACAAATGTCTCTACATCGTCCTCCATCCTTGGCCAATAATAAGTGCCTTCGACCAATGCCAACGTCCTCTTGATCCCCGGATGACCGGCCCACTTCGAATCATGACACTCTTTCAAGATTACCCGTCTAAGATCACCCCACTTAGGCACATAAAGCCGATCTCCTTTGGTGAACAACATGTCTCCCTTAAGCCAAAATCTCCGAGTCTTTCCTTCTTTTGCTAAGGCCACGATTTTCTTGGCAAAAGGATCATGTTCCAATCCTTCCTTGATTCGATCTTGGAGGAAGAATTGGGCTTGGGTGATTGCCGCAAACTCCGACTTGCGACTCAACGCGTCGGCTACCACATTAGCCTTCCCCGGCTTGTACTCCAATTGGTAGTCGAACTCGGCTAGGAAGTCTTGCCAACGAGCTTGCTTGGGACTTAACTTCTTTTGGGTTTGAAAATAACTTGTAGCAACGTTATCCGTCTTAATCACGAGCCTTGAACCCAACAAGTAATGCCTCCAAATCCTCAAGCAATGGACGACCGCCGTCATCTCTTTCTCTTGCACCGTATACTTCCTCTCCGTCTCATTTAACTTCCGACTCTCGAATGCGATCGGGTGTCCGTCTTGCATTAGAACTCCTCCAATAGCAAAATCCGATGCATCCGTATGTAACTCGAAAGGCATGGCTACATCCGGTAGTCTCAACACCGGTTCCTCTATAACCGCCTTCTTCAAACTCTCGAACGCCGCTTGGCACTTATCGTCCCATATCCAAGCTTTGTTCTTCTTCAATAGGTCCGTCAATGGAGATGCTATTGCCGAGTATCCCATGATGAACCTTCGGTAATAGTTCACCAAACCAAGAAAAGATCTCAACTCCGTCACCTTGGTTGGTGCTTCCCACTCTTGGATAGCCTTCACTTTTGCACCGTCCATCATCAATCCACCATCTTTGATCTTGTGTCCCAAGAACTCGACTTCGTCTTGGGCGAAGGAGCATTTCTCCAACTTCACATAAAGCTCATTGTCCCGTAACACTTGGAACACCTGTTTTAAATGCAAGACATGCTCCTCCAAGGTATGCCTATAAACAACAATATCGTCCAAGTATACCACCACAAACTTATCAAGGAACGGGTGAAATAACTTATTCATAAGGGTGCAAAATGTAGCGGGAGCATTCGTTAAACCAAAAGGCATGACTAAGAACTCATAAGAACCAT